>JARFXV010000604.1:0-212500 GCA_031761425.1 Cosmopolites sordidus
CAAATTGCACTAAATGAAATCGGTTAGTTTTAGTTTTTGGGTTGGATAGATAAGATAAATACAAATGTACCAATTGCATTAATTCGCACTGATTTCTGGAGAATTCGAATAATTGTGAAAAACTTCAAACATTATTCCCAGAGGTGTTTCTAAAATTTAACGTATCATAGGGACGATAAATAAACGACGATTCTAAACGTATGGCGTTGTTGCAAGACAATTTGCCACCTCAAACTTCGGAAGTTGTAGATAGGCGAGAGAGAACTCCTAGAACTTCATAATGTGTTGAAAGAGCTTGACTTTCAAATAAAAGCTATTTAGATATTATTGGAGCTGTTGGCTTGAATGGTTTAGTTAGTATAACAATACAAACAAAGGTTAAACTTTTACAATTTTATCTAGGATTAAACAAAAGGGAATCATGACTTCTCATCATGTGAAAGGATACAGCCTGATCAATCTAAGCTAATCTGAAACCTTGTAATAGTCTGTTACAAGGTTTATTGGTTTTTTTTTTCTCCTTTTCTTTTTACAAATTAATGTGATTTGCATTTAAAAATGATATTATAAGTTTAATTGTTTGGTTATTCAATTTCGATAATACTGAATTAATGTTTAAAGGGGAATGATGCCCCAATTTCCAATTCCAATTTCCCGGAATCCAAACAAGAGGAAAATCATAACTCAATTATTTGGATATTACCAGCAGCGTTCTGGTTTTAAGCAACGTTATATCATTAGGAATGTTGATTTTGCAGTCAGTGATCTTAAGAATCGCGCTTTGAGAATCAGTAAATATGATGATATTTTTGAACTTTTTCTTCAGAGCGATTGTTATCGCTTCCTGAATCGCTACAATTTCTGCATTGCAGATAGATAGTTTATTTGATAATCTTGATGATAATTTGAAATTTATTTCTGGAATGCTGATACCAAAGCCTAATTGGTCTCCCCTTTGTGAGGCGTCAGTAAAAATTAATTTATATCTACCTTTGTAATAATTACTGTTGTTTAAAAATGTTTGGTTCACCTTTACTGATATGGATGTTTAGACAATTTATGGGTTGAACTTGTGATTTATAAGAGATAACAATACAAGGAAAGGAATTGTTCACGTAAATTTTATTTAAAAAAGGATATAAAGATGACAATGTGGATTCTAATAGTGAATGATTATTTTCATGTAGGTAAGTGTAAATCTCTCAAATTTAGTTGTCTGAGGATGCGAATTAACAGGTGATCAGAAATCGTGATTTTACCGGCCTAAAATTTTGTAGCTAGCATTTTTGTTCTATATTCAAGAGAAATGTGTCCGCTTTCAGATAAGATGACACAAGTGGGGGTAGATTTTCTACAACCTAAGCAAATTTTGATTCCTTTATTAAATATTGTGTCCAATTTAGAAAGGCTTTTTTTTAGGAATTGACGAGGAAGATAGAATCGAAGTCTAGGTGAGATTTCACAAGAGCGTGAAATATCATAAGGGGAGTTTTGGGATCCGAACCCCACCAAACTTTAGAGAAGGCTTTAACGATGTTGATACCTGCTTTCGCTTTGTTGACAATTTGATTAATATGTAAGTCCCATTTTATGTTTTTTTGTAAATAACTCCCAGGTATTTGACGTGGTTTTTAATGGAGATGATTGAATTTTGAATTTTGATCAAAGGAGGAATAATAATATATATTCATTCAATTAATATATTCATTTTATCAGTTAAATTATTATGATTTTTACCCTTAGTAAATAAAATTATGTCGTCTGCGTATTTCATTATTTTTGACTTCAGATGAATCATCCTGGAATAAATCTAACATATAAATATTGAAGAGAATGACACTCAGAGGTGAACCTTGCGGTAGACCCATAGAGGTCGAAACTGGATCTAATAAGTTTTCATCATTTTTTCTAGTAAATAGACGTCTGTTTTTCAATAACCCAATTATGATGTTGCATAATTCTAATGGAATTTCTAAAGAGGTCATTATGTTGTGAACTCTATAAATGTCAACGTGATCGTATGCTGATTTATTATCTAGAAAAACAGCGATTGTGGTTTCGTTTAGTTGAAAGGATAGCCTAATGAAGGAAATTAAAAAAGCAATGTTGTCGTATATACTGATACCTTTCCTGAAATTAGTTTGGAACCAAGGAAAAGTTGATTTGTTTTCCAAAATACATTCGATTCTATTTTTGATCATTATTTCGAAGGTTTTGCAAAAGGGAGCATAACACGATAGGCCGATAATTCTCTGGAATATTTGGATTTTTATTGGGTTTGAGACAGTTACATATGATGTTATTCTCTCTCCATGAGCCTGGCGTGGGATTACCTTCTAGAAAGCTATTATAAAGTAGAAGTAATTTTTCTTTTGCATGCTTAGGTAAAAACTTAATTAACTTAGGAAATTTGATCTAGACCTGTAGCGGAAAGATTTTTATTAACGAGGTTGATGTTTAATTCTTGTAGAGAGAAATGAGAGAATAATACACTTCTGAAATAATACACTTATGCCAACGAATAATCCAATTGTGAAAACATTATTAAACGCATTTTCACAAACAATGGCTTAAAATGGTACGAATTGATTCGTAAGAGACAGAAAGATCAACGACTCAAATTTAAATGACGATTTTCAGTCACTATTTCCTTCACTTTAGCGATGTTAACTTCAACTGCAGACGTTGATGGCCGACCAGAACGAGGCAAATCTTTCACCACATCTCGAAGGAATTGAATGCACTGTACCACTCATATGCACAACATTTCAACCTCTAAGTACACGAAATTCCATTTGCAATGCAAAATTTAAGACAAATTCTTTGTTCGATGATTTTATCCATTGTAAAAATCGCAAAACACACTTGAGATAAACTGACAAAATCGACCACTGTAAACAAACAAACTAAGACAGATGACGTTCACACTTCGCGTCAGTATAGAGGATAGTTGTGCCAACTTAGCGATAAAAAGAATTTTGACAATCCCTTTAAGCGGGCCTTTCAAATGATCAATTTCCGGTACTTTTTTGACAGAATGTATATATATTTGGAGTGAGGCAAGTATACCATTTTTAAAATTTATAACTATTAAAAGGAATAAGATTTTTTCTATGTATTTATTTCGTCTTAAAATGTGTTAATTAAATAGTTTCAAAATTTTGTCCATCGAATATGAGCCATTAACAGCTATGGAACTTCGTGCCCTTTTTAACACATTTTCCATAATTTTTGTCAACATATCTAATCAACATATCTGTAATTTCAGTACGGATATTATCCTCGAGTTGCTGTATGGTTTAGAGTTTATTTATGTAAATATTTTCTTTGAAAATCTAATCGCTTATCATAGTCTGTAAGCAACAGGTCTTGAACAATTTAAATATTATAGCGAAACATGTGCAAATCACTGCTCAAAATTCGACGTAAACTGTCTGGAGAAATTCCCAATTATGTCCCGCATCGTCCGATCGGTGTTTCTGGTTCCTCCACAATTAACTAAATATCTTTACGATAAACCAAAGGTCTCCAAACTACGGCCCGTGGGCCAAATCCGGCTCGCCAATGTCATCAATCCGGCGAATTTAGCAAGCATATGCTCGTTTAGGGCGCGAACTCGGCGACTAGTTTAAAATTATAGATAATGGCAGGAAAATTATCACGGTTTTGGCTCTTGGAAATTACTGGAGTAATGAGTATGAAATGTCTGAATGATTGTGGCGTGTTCATATATTTTTTTATTTGGGGTTTTCACCACGATCTAAATCTCAAAAATATCTGTTCTTATGTAAATAAAGAATCACTGGGTAAAAACAAAAAACCAAACGAAGACAAATTTCTCAGTGATTCTTTTTTGTAATAAATTTGCCTAACGAACAAAATTTTAAAAATATAAAAATGTTCTAGAAAAATACACAAACTTCTAAGGCTATCGTTCGGGGAAATATTCTCCGCCCGATTTCAAAACGAATCTAATAATAAATTATATTAATTTCTATAAATTCTGAAAAGATAAGAAGTAAATATATTTTTGTGTATGTCAATGATATTTACATTGACAATTCGTTTTTAATGACAGTGACATACTACCAAAAATAATAATAATAAAAAAAAAAAAAAATATATATATATATATATATATATATATATATATATATATATATATATATATATATATATATATATATATATATATTTATATATATATATATATATATATATATAAAAAGTTTTGGGGTTAGAGGCGCATCAGCAACTGAGAAGGCTATTTAGCGACTGGACCTACAGCTTAACGTGGGTTCCGAACCACGGTCATCAGCTACCGAAAACCCCGGTCAGCACCCCCCTCGGGCTATCAACCCTTGGTTTTGTGCTTAACTGAAAGTATCTCGAGAAGCCTACCGACTGCCGAGTGTATATATATATATATATATATATATATATATATATATATATATATATATATATATATATATATATATATAGGTGAGATTTACTGTGTGATTGTGATTGTGTACTGAAATACTTAAATGTTTTTAATTGTATGAATCGTTGTTAGAATCGGGAACCATATTAAATTTAAATTTACCGAAGGAATATTAATACAGTTAATTTTATTTAAATTAATTATAGCGGTTTCTTTTAATCTTCTGTATTTTGTTACCGATTCCTTTAATACCGTTTTGGAATTATTCCAATTGATTTTATGGGCCGATTCCCATGCGTGTTGACAAATTCGAGATTTATTAAAATCGCCCATTCTAAGAAAGTTTTTATGCTTTTTTATTCTAACATCTAACGGTCTAGATGACTCACCTATATAAAATTTGCCACATTCGCAGGGAATTTTATAAACCATATTTTTGGTATTTTGTTATAAAATATATACACTATACGTTTCAATTTTTCAACTCACGATCCTTACGGAGTTTCAAAAAATTTATTAATGAAAATTTTAGGAAATAGAATGATCTATAAAAAAGGTCAAATAACATTTTTCGATAAAATTGATAGTTTCATAGAAAAATTGAAAAAATATAAAAATGTTTTATACTTTCAACTTTAGCCTCGAATAACTTTAACGAAATAACGAATAACTTTAACGAAATAATATAAATTTATCGAAAATGTATAAAACTTTTTTTGAAGAACGTTCAATTTCCTACAAAGATATGTAAATAGTCTTTCCACAGTAATATTCCTCTGAAGAGTTATAAAATTCCGAAAGTAAGAAAAAATCCTATGTTATTTAAATGGGAAATTGAAATTTGTGATACGGCACCTCTTAATATATTACAGTTATCAGAAGTTATCAGAAAAATAAAAAAATCTTAGTCATTTACTTTTAAAATTAGAGAAAATTAGAGAAATTAGAAAAAAATAGAGAAAATTGACACCCTATGATGATCTTTCAAGTATTGTGACTACAAATAATTATTTTTTGTCACCTCTGATAACTAAAATTAAAATACAACTGCCTGAGTTTTAAAGAAAATATCACTTTTTTTGCCCAACTACGAACTCAAAATTATTATATCGCCCAACTTACTGTACTGGAAAAGAAATGTACTACGCTATTTTGGCAAGTGACTTTAAAAGATGGCGTATCCGGATTCCAAAACGGAATGACACTTACTAGAGTATTTCTTAAATGAGAAAAAGTTTTTTTTCTAAAGAAACCCGATTTCAAGCAAATTATTTTTACTTAGTTAAAATGCTTCTAGTGCACGCTAGGTTTTCTCAAGTCCGTAACTTTAAGGTAAGTACAATTGTAACTGATACGGATAGTAGTTAAGGTGAGTGATTTTATTTCTTTTGGTTTAAATTTGAAATAAAATTCAGTAATTGAAACCAATAATTTATTTGACTCATGACAAATCTTCAAATCGTTTGCCTTCGGCCACAATGCAAGGCATCTCTTCTTAAAAAGGATCGGTTTATTAGACGGGCGTATCTTCCAGAGTTGATGTATTCAACGGCTTCCGCAATTTTTTTGCGCAGTTCTACGATATTACCTTTTACATCAATCCAATTAGATCAACGATGTTCTTACTTTTTAATGCCCATCGTACAATGCGATTTGTTCAACCCTGCAAAATATGCGGTTATGACAGCTTTGACCTGATCATTTCAAGTGAATATTTAACCAGCGTGTCATTTCCTCAAGTTTGAGATGAGAAAGTGATCGCTCGACGCCAAATCGGGCGAATAAGGCCAATGTAGAAGAATTGCGAGGCTTAAGCTTTGGAGTTTTGCAGCAACAACCCGAGGCATTTGCACAGGTGCAATATCATTGTGAGAAAGCAATTTATTTGTCGCTACATGTGGACATTGAGCCTGAAAGCTCCATTCAATTGGCCTAGTAGTGAAGCGAAATTCTCCAACGAGAAGTTAAATAAAGTAATTTGGTATTTAGTGGCAAATATCTTCGAGTTTAAGATTTTTTTTCACTAATTCTATGGCACTTTTCGAGCAATTTCATGACTCCACTGTCATAAAACTTCAGTTTGCTTCCAGAAGAAATATTTTCAAACGCAATTTAATACTGTCATAGAGTTAATGTTTTACCTGTTAAGAAGGTTTGCAACGAACGAAATAAATAAATGTGTGATAATACAATTTCAGGACTATAAGGTGGTTGTCGTAATATATTCCAACCAAGCCTCAAAATTAATAATTTTACGATTTAACAAATCTGAACATTTTTTGCACATTGGAAGTAATCATTTCGTTTCTCTGTAAAAACTTAATATAAACAAGTTATTTGAATTCCACCAAATTGATTATTGAAATTATGTTGTGTGTTATTTTGACAACTCAACTCTTTCTTAATGGCCTCCTGAAATGCTATGGATATAATATGAATGGTAGTTTTAACAATTTAATAAATTTCGCACCTCTTGTTATTTAAGAACAATCAAACTTGTCTTCGCTAACAGCACCTGGGAAATTCGTTAAACAATCTATATAAGAGATAGTACTCATATTCCGTAATGCCAAAAAACTTTTATTATTTTTCGATTTATGAACACCTTTCTGTTAACAAAAACTTACAACATATCTCATCTAACGATTATTTACACGAAATTGATACTCATATGTTATATATATATATATATATATATATATATATATATATATATATATATATATATATATATATATATATATATATATATATATATATATAATATTTATTTTATATTTTTACTATTAACTTCCTCAGTTTTCTTTTTGATACCCACCAATTTTTGTTGATTGAACTAGAAAACTTTATCAGTAGGAATTAATGTAGTTGGTAAATGTGTGTACTTATCTAATCAATCCAACTAAAACTAACCGATTTCATTTAGAGCAATTTTCACAGGTGTACCTGTGTAACAAGTAACCAAGATGGGTGTGTTGGAATGCATTTATGTTTTACTATTTTTCGCGCACCTATCTTCTACACAGCAAATAGGTAAGTAAAAACCAATTATTATCGTCATTCATTCATTAAATAGTTGCCCTAGGTTAAAAATATAATTATATGATAGTCGATAATTAACCGGATTACATAAGAAGGACATTTCTTCGATTTGGAGACTTCATCTGGTCACCAATATCACCCAACTTCTCTCTGTCTAATAATTGATTGATTTGTCCGTTGCTTTGGGATAGTTCATTTTTAAATCGAATAAAACAATTTTTTTATTTTGTTATCGATCACATATATAAACAAATAATATATAACAAAGTATTAAAATTGTTTTATTCTATTAACAATTATATATAGAGTATGAGTCTGGTCGGCAATGCCAGGTGTGACCTTGGCAAAACGTCTGCACGTTCCTAACAAACGATCGGATGTACTACGGCGTTTTTGGAGACTCCTCCACTCTTTACCCCACACCTGCCATATTTTCAAGGCTTCACACTGTTCTTGAACCTCTGATAAGCTCCGCATCCGAAGTATAAATAATTATTTGTATATATATATATATATATATATATATATATATATATATATATATATATATATATATATATATATATATGTATATATACAGCGGCGGCTCTTGTGGGAGGGCTTTGGGGTGCCGCCCCTCCAACATTTATTACGGTAAACAATTTTTCAGAGTAAAACACCATATTTTATTTCCATTCAGTTTTTTTTCCTTTAACTCATTTTAAGATATTAGTAAAAATTTAAATCTCCAAATGTAGAAGAACGTCTGTCGACCCATCACACCAAATAATGCGCACAAAAATTCCATCTTCTCGCCACAATTTTTACATCGTTGGTTGGACGTTTACCTCCAGCAACCGTACGCCACGTCATATTATCTCGTCGTTGGCGTTACATGTTTTGTTGGTTGCCAGAATTCGGGGGTTTAACTGCTTTCTAAAACATGCGAGTTGAACGTAGATTTCCTGCGATCGAGCATATCGGTAATTAGTTTTAAACGCTGTGGGTACGGAGCGTTTGATATATCTCGCGTCGCGTATTTCATTCGTCTCGAGAGTACTTGTTTTGATTTAGGATCTGCTACGTGTGTACACAATGAATAGTACTTTTGAAGTAAAAATAATCAAATTTTAATTGCAAACATGAAGGTGTGTCATTACAGTTAATAATGACTAACTAAAAGTAAAAAATAGGAAGGGGAAAGCAAAAAAAATTTTTCAGCAGCACCATTTTCTTCTACGCCCTCTCACTTATAAAACCCACGAGCCGCCACTGACATATATATATATATATATATATATATATATATATATATATATATATATATATATATATATATATATATATATATATCATCATCATCATTAGCCCGCGTTGATCAACTGCAGGATGAAGACCTCTTCAGCATATTCTTAACGATGTCATTAGTCCATCGAGCTTCCAGTCTTCTTCGCGGACGTTTGCGATCAAGCGGTATCCACTCCAGGATTGCCCTGGTCCATCTGTCGTCCCATCGCCTCGCTACATGGCCTGCCCATCTCCATTTTAATTGCTTCACTCTTCTAATGATGTCACACACTTTCGTTTGTTCCCTGATCCATACGCAGGGCTTTCTGTCTCGTCTTGTAACGCCAAGCATACATCTTTCCATTTCCCCCTGTGTCACCCGAAGATTTTGAATTAACTGCGATATGAATGTCCAGGTTTCACTTCCGTATGTCATAACGGACACGACACCACGACAAACAAATAAATTGTTTATATTGAGCTTTTACAAAAGAAAACGAAATGAACCACCAACCAACCCGAAAAATTGAATTATTATTCTGCAACAAAAATGTCCAGTTATGGGAAATCGTAAAGTTATTGTTTGCAATATTTAGGTTTGATTGGGCTATATTACCACAACCACCTTATGGTCCTGACCTTGCATCATTACAATTTCATGTATTTCGTTCATTATCCATCCACTTTTTGACAATATTAAATTGCGTTTGATTTAATACTGTGATGTATCCGCCTTTGTGGATTTTTTCCCGGAAATAAACGAATGTCATGTCACAACGGAAACAAACAAGTCATGCAATTGCTTGGAAAATGGCAGAAAATTATTTAAAAAATATCTTCTAACAGTAAAAAATTAAAATTGGTAATAGTTTTTTTAAGCAAACGAAATTACAACATTAACAACCTTACAGAATAATTATTGAACAGTAGATTCTGCTGACAATATTTGTGGGTATATACAGGTGTCCAAAAGAACGGTTATTTTCGATATAACGATTTAATATAACGATTAAATACACATTTTAGGAAATTACTTACATAATCTCTGGAATGGCTGCCATTTCGTGTCGGATATTTTCTTTTAACTGCACTAAAGAACCCGGTTTATTGACGTAAACTTTCGATTTTAGATAGCCCCACAACAAAAAGTCCATAAGGCTCAAATCAGGACTACGTCGAGGTCAATTTAGATCACCTCTCCTGAAGATCAATTTGTTTGGGAATATTTCACAACCTAGTGACAGAGACGTGTTGGAAATGTGCGACGATGTTCCGTCCTGCTGCAACCGTATTCTTTGATTATAACCAGCAAAGTTTTGCAGTTCAGGTACCAAAAAATTGTTCAACATTTCTGCGCATCCCTTACCGTTTTCAAAAAAGTCCGGGCCGATTATTCCTCGCGCTGATATTGTAGCCCATTCAGTAACTTTAGGCGAATTTTGGGGTTTTTGATGCTTGTGTTTCACGATGTATGTTCCACGATGACTGCAGAACTTTCACTGCACTACAATCGCCGAATAATTGTTTTTGTAAAATTTTGGCACACACAACGTACGGTTTTCTCCCGAAAAACGCTCGATACCGACTAAATTCCTAAACGCAGGGCTATCAATTGACATGCGCCCCGTGCCCCTCACATTTGAAACGTTTGCACAGAGAACCAAAAAAATAGAAAATTTCTTATGAGACCCCTTGTATAAATGGCACGATTAGTGCCATTTCTAGATCAAGTAATATCGTATTAAATGATAGCCGACTGAAGGTACGCAAGTTCGCTAGCATTGTAAACAGCATCTGAGGTATTATTTACATGAGGTTTAGGTTATTAAAAATTCTATAAACACCGCATTTATTAACAAACTTTTGAATGAAAAAGTGACCAAAGAAACCGAAAACCGTTCTCTGCAAGAAAAGTCATTATGGCATGGGTTTCTCCATGCAATACTTATCAAAAAGCAGAACAATCACCGGGGAATATTTCGCTTGGCTCCTGGGCCAGTTGAAAGGTACTTTCAAATTAAACGTCCACAACTCCAACGTCCAACATCGTCCGCATCTAGTCACAAAGAAAGTACTTTCTCACAATGATAATGCACCTATACAAACACCTCACAATGTTGCTACAAAATTACAAAGCTTCAGCTTCGCAATTCTTCCACATTGGCCTTATTCGCCCGATTTGGCGCCGCGCAATCACTTCCTTATCTCAAACTTCAGGAAATGGCAAGTTAGTTAAAGATACACTTGAAATGATCAGGTCAAAGCTGGCACAATCGCATATTTTGCAGAGTTGAACTAGACAGTATACTGAGGGTATTAAAAAGTAGAAACATCGTTGATCTAAATGGATTGATGTGAAAGGTAACTTTGTAAGTAAAAGTTGAAATATGTTTAAAATCCTGTGTATTTTTTGTCAAGCCGAGAACTTTTCGTAGGACCCTTGTTTCTCAAGTTACAACTCGCAATATTCTTCTTTTTCTTCCAATCTCCAGCAACCCCTTGCCAATGTTTGATGTGCAGAGTTCGTCAGCATATCTTCTTACATAATCTTGCTGTCATTTCTTTGGTCTACCTCTTTTTCTGTTCACCTCTATTCGCCCCTCCATGATATTCCTTAGTATTCGGTTTTCTGGCATTCCTGTTACGTGTACCGCCCATCTGACTCGCTGAACCTTCACATGGTTCGCAATACCCAGATCTTTGACAACTACTTGAGTTCAAAGTTATACCTGATTTTCTAAATTCCATTATCATTCAGAGCACCAAAAATTCTTCTGAGTACTCTTCTTTCAAATACTGCAAGCATCTCTTCTGTGCAGCCATAAGTGACTACTGGCCAAATAAGTGTTTTATAGATCCTAACTTTTGTGTTCCTTTGAATAAGTTTAGATCTTAGGTCAGAATGCGGGGAATAAGCAACTTTGTTACTCTTCATAATGTAGTGTCATAAATATTGCGTCACGATAGCTCTCGTGTTCATAGCTTTATTATCAGATTAATCAACGCATTTGTCATTTTGACGGTTTAATAATATGGTTATAAATCACAAATAAGCAAAATTAGTTTCGGCATTTTAAAATTTAAGTAATATTTACCAGCTAGAAATAAGAGTCATTGTTTAGACTATAAAAAACCATAACTATAAATACACGCACTACATAAACATAAGAAGAAATTCTGAAAAGCTTACGAGTGTCTTTCCATATTGCGAAACTAGTATTTTTTCAAATTCCTATGGGGTTTTCAAGAATCGTAAATTATCAGGTATTAGTAATAGCTCATTTTGAAATTTATTAAATAACGATACATTTTAAAATAAACTAATATACGTATGTGGAGTAAAAATTTCCATTTAAGAAATATAACGTTAAATGTATAAATAACATGAATCAATCTTGGAATTCTTGAACGTAAACAATCTAACGTAAAATTCCATTAGATGTACGTATTTTTAGCGACAGCAGAACGTAGTGTATTATTTTATTTATCTGTAAGTTTATAAGTATATTTTTAAAGTAAAATAACCGGTGTCTCAAAAGAGAGTTTATTTTTGATATAGCGATATAAATAAAAGAGAGACATCAATCGCAAAAACCTGTTAAAAATAAAATCATACAAATGTAAATCTTCAGGCTCACGGTACTCATCTAAACGAACAGCAACATTCGTTAGGACAACTCGGTACATGATCTCTAGAATGACTACCATTTCGTGTTGGATATTTTCTTTTAACTACATTAAAGAGCCCAGTTTATTGACCGATTCTGACAGTTTACATTTCAGCATGATGGTACTTCATGGTCCAAGATTCGCTGCCGTATTTGATGGTCTCACTACTTTCTGATACAACTTTTCCTAGGAATATTGTTTTTATGGTGTTGTATAGTTTGCCTGCTTTTCCCATTTTTTCGTTCATTTCACCGTCCATTTTTCCATTATCTTCTATTATTGTGCCTAAATACTACTTTTTGATTTGTTCCATTACCTTCCCATCGGATATAATTTTATGTTTTAGTTTTGTGCCTGGAATTACCATTGTTTTGCTTTTGTCGATACTTATTTCCATATTTACTTTCCTTAGCTCTTCGTTATATATCACTAAGTTATGTTGGAGCTTTTTTTCCAGAATCTACCATTAGGACCATGTATTATCGGCGAACAGTAATTCTTGGGCTGTCACTGTTTCCATTTTTCTAAAACTTATTTTTGTATTCTTTCATTTTGCTTTACTAGTTTTTACAACATCGTTAATAACCTGTCTTAGACCTTGTTTGCGTAATCCCTACATTCTTTGAAATCTCATTTTTTAAACAAGGGTAATATTATACACACATTTCAGTTGGTACTTTCTTTTCTATTATGATATCCTTTAGTAGTGACAAAAAATGTTCTTTTGCAATTTCTCCTATATATTTCAGCATTTCTGCTGTAATTTCGTCTTGCTTTGGAATTTGCAACAAAGATTGAAATGTATTACTTTCAAAATTATATATTTAGTTTTGTTCTTAAATATATAATTTAATATATTTATTTAATTTCATAAAATTAAACTATTTTTCTTCTCTTTACGTTATATTTGCGTCTCTTCGTGCGTCATAATTTTTCCTTGTCTAACTTTTCAACGATGCATGCATCTTGATAACCAAAAGTTGGACAAGCGTGAATATACTCTTTCGGGTTCGTTGCACTACAGTAGCGACAGTTCTGCTAATTTACATGACCGTTGAGATGAAACTGAGCCCAAAATCATTGTATTTGTAAAATTGTCGAACACACAACGCACGGTGTGCTCCCGAGAAACACTCCATACCGACTAAATTCCTAACCGCTGGGTTATCGATTGACGTGCTCCCCGCGCCCTTCACTGGTGTTGCCTTTGACCAGTGAACCAATAAAACAGATATTTTCTTATGGGGCGCCTTGTCTATAAGAAGTATAATTTAAAGAATTTTCGAACGATTCAAACAAAATTATCTAGTGATTTAGTCCTCCAATTTAATTTTGTCCCCATCAAAACATCGTCCTCGAAGTGGTAATATGAGTATGAGACACAAAAAAAGTCACACGGGGTCATACCTGGCGAATACGGTGCTTGACTGATAAATTTTGGTCAAAAATTAGCGTGAAATAATCAATATATAGAACAGAACTTTATCATAGTGTATGGTCCGTGGAATAATTTCAAAAATTATTCTTCCTCAAATTTGGTGTTTTCCGGCTACCATTCTCTCATAACAACCAGATAATATTTTCTAGTTTTGGCTGCCAACCATTTGCTTTTTTGATAGCCAGCAGATCGTCCATAAGGAATTTGTCCCCAGAGGATTTTTACCAACAGGTTCTTGAAAGATTTGGAAAAAGGGTCATATGAGACAGAATATCAGAAACACCAGCTTGTTACATCACGATAACGCGTCTTGCCATGCAACGATTTGAATTTTTAGCAAGTGAAAACATCACCGTGTCTCCGCGGCCCCCTTATTTACCAGACTTCACTTCTTGTGAGTTTTTCCTTTTCCCGAGATTGGACCTTTGAGATGGAAATCACCTCAACGGACACCAATTTGGGACATTAAAGAGGCCGCAACCGACCAGAAAAAACTGGCTCACGAAAAGAATTGCTACGGACCACCAAGTGACTCTAGTGAGTTCAAACTTGTACTGAATATGCATAAGATGTTGATCTGCCTCCCCTCCAAAAACGCTACGTTACTCTACGCTACCTCTACGCTACCAGTCTCATTAGTTTATTTACACGTATCGTATAAGTCTAGAGGATTGGACGATCTGACGATAATGATTATCGTGGTTTCTCATCGGTTTAAAAAAAATTGCATAACAAAATGGTATGAAAGTCCCAAAAAACCTGATAGCGTCACCTTTCTAAGCGCTTTATTCATTCAACATTTATCAGGTATAAATTTAAAAAGTTGTAAACCCTGACCAAATAAAAATAAAAATTGCGGGAAAATATATTCGACACATCTCACCTTAATGATCTCATCTTGTGTCATCGCTATCTAATCTAATTTAGATAAAAATACGCCGGCTTCATTAGGAACATTTGTCTGTGTGGTATCGTTGTTGCGAAATCGAAATACTCCTAAAATATTGTTAAAAAAGTGAATCCACAATGAATATAATTATGAGGGTGTTGTGCCTTTTGGCACTGACCGCAGCAGGTATGTATATTTAGATTTCAATTTTCCAATAATTCAATAATGTTGTTTCCGATATATTTTACTACTCTGTAAACAATTAATATATATATCCTATTTTTATAAATATATATCATATGTAATAATGTGTATATAATTTGTAATATACATGATATATTTGTTCTGAAAAGTTCATAAACAATATCGAATATACACACCCCAAAACAAGAATAATTAAGATACTATATTGGCAGGTATTCCAAATTATTTACTCAATATATGTGTTATATTCCAAGAATTGCTATGTAACTCACATTTGATAAGAAGTGTATCGGAAAAAATCGATATTCGCAAACGATTATTTTTAAATAAATGCCAGGAAATATTTACTTAAAAAAACTCGCCTAAAAAATATGAAAACAATTTTTCCTGCATGTTGGTACAATGTACCTACAGGGCTAAAGTGAAAACTCAGATACTTTTTAAATGAAACAAAGTTTTTTCTTATAGAAAATAGATTTATTTGCTTCCCAACTTTTTCATGCCTTCCAAAAAGTACGACTTGTCTACCTCTGCAAAATTGTGATCTGTTTTGGTGATGATCTCATTATTTGAAAATGATTATCTTTCTTCCTGTTTGGAAAAATAGACAAATCGAAAGAGGCCTAATTTGGAGAATAGGGTGGATGCGAAGTTAATTTGTAGTGTAACTTGACCAATTTGGCTGTTACAAGGTCAGACGAACGGAAGGATACACTGCTGTGGTGCAACAGTGTGCCAAATACTTTCATATGATCATCTTTCCCTTTTCCAAATCGTTGATGAAGATAATGCCTTACGAATCCCAGAAAATACGAGGTGTGGCAGTTAATAATTCTTGATTTTTTAAGGAATGACGCTGGAAACAAAAGTCGGTTTACAGTCTAATCTCTTATGTCATTTTGTCCCTACTACAGTATCTTTCAAAACGCCATCGATGTTTAAAAAATTACGTACGTCATTTTTTTTCGTGTGAGTGAGTGAAATCCGTCGTATACTTGCAGTAACAATGTCCCAACGCAAGACGCTGCTGGACGTTGGTTTAGACGATTCAAAAATGGTTATTTCATCTTGAAAGGCAAAGAATGCCCAAATCAACCAGAAAAAAATGAAGATGCCGAATTGCAAGCATTGTTGGAAGAAAAAGATATGCAAACTCAACAACAAATGGCAAAAAGGTTAAATGTTGGTCGGCGAATCATTTGTGATCATTTGCATGTGATGGAAAATATCCAGAAGGCAGGAAAATTGGTACCACATCAGCAGAATGACAGAAAGATAGAAAAGCGAAAAACGGTGTGCAAAATTTTGCTTTCTCGGCATGAATTTTGAATGAACTGTTTTGACTTTTTTGCATCGGATCGTAACTGGAGATGAAAAATGGATATCTTTCGACAACCCAAAATGCAGAAAATCATGAGTTGACCCAGGACAACCATCAACATCGACCGCAAGACCGAATCTCTTTGGAAAGACGCAATGCTGTGCATTTGGTGGGATCAAAAGGGTGCCATATACCATAGGCTTTTGAAACCAGGTGAAACAGTTAAAACGGTTCGCTACTGTCAATAACTGATCATTTTGAACCATACACTGATCGAACAGCGACCATCATTGGCTATCGAAAAGACACGGAAAAGTGATTTTGCAGCACGACAAGAATCGTTAATTGCCAGACCTGGTAAGGGCCATAACTTTTCCAGCCGATGGAAAGCCGATCTTAGTCCCCTTCGGAGCACATTCCAGATAAAACCCACTGTTTTGACTTTGACTTTATTTCCCGTGTGTAATGATGGCTCCTAGTTTCATCAACATTGCGAATCGTCGGAAAAACTCTTTTAAATTGCGCTTAAACATGTCTAAACACCGCTGTGAAGCGGTCACTCATAGCTCTGATGTTTTGTCATGCCTAAATATTTGTGTGGAATATTGACTACTCAATAATCTCTCTAATGACTTTGCGATAGATTAAAATAACTGTATGGCAGGGAAAAATTCTGATTCGAACAGGTTCTGCAATGGATGAAATCAAGCGCCCGAGAATTAGGTTGAAGTTGATTAATTAATTACAAGATGATGACATTAACAAAATGACTAAACCTTTAACAGTTCTTAAGTGTTGAAACTTTTAAAGCAACCAGCGTATAGTAATTAGTATTTAAACATTATTTCTCCATTTTATTTTCATTTAAAAAAGAAAAGCTTCCAAAAAAATGTTTTTCCGAATTGTTTGCTGATAACGTTATCACGATACCAGCGATAATAAAATTCCGATTATGTATTTTTTACTGTGAATCAAGAATGAGTAATAAAAATGACGAAACATACTTGATATTTTAATTATAAATTCTGCTTAATAAGAAAATAATTCACGAATTGTTAATTAAACAAAGAACGAAACGCCTGAGTTGTCTAAAAGAATGTTTTTGATACTTTGCTATATTGATGGCTAGGGGCTTCGAACCCTTAATCGAATTCGTAAACTAAAGTTACGAGGGTAGCCTGAAAAATTTCCAGCCGAACTCAAAAACAAGTATTTTTTGTCATATTCAGTTTTACTTCTCAACATAGCCTCCTCGTAATTCTATCCACTCTTTCCAGCGATGCCCCATCACTCTAATCCATCCAAATAGTAGTTGACATATTGTTCTGGAAAATAGTCGTTTACGAATGCGACGGCCTCCTAATTTGATAAAAATCTCTGCTCTCCGCGCGATACTTTGAACCTAGGCAAGAGAAAAAAGTCGCTGGGGGCCAGATCTGGTACATACAGTGGGTTATTAATCAATTCGAATTCGTGAATTTCGTGAATATTTGCCATGTCGACCACTGAACTGTGAGACGGTGCGTTGCCTTGGTAGAACAACACTTTCTTTTTCTTCAAATGCGGTCGTTTTTCCGCAATCTCTGCCGTCAGCTTGTCAAGTAATAATGCGTAATATAGACCTGTTATTGTTTTTCCTTTTTTAAGATAGTCGATTAATACAACTCCATGACTACCACAAAAACAGCCGCCACCAGTTTCCCGACAGATGGAACAGTCTAAGTTTAAATTCAGCTGCCCTAAATTTCACGGTAGAACCTACCTAAACACATTGCTCTTCAAATACAAGAATTTAATGACGGCTGGATATTCGATTTTTCCCATCTTTACACTAACATCGACTGACATAAATGACTGTTAATCTACAACTGAGCATCTAATATGGCAGACATTTTCAAGATTATCTTTCAACGCATGCGCAGTTGTATTACCAAATAATTTTAACGAGTAAGGTCATCTTTCATGTTGAGGCTAGAAACTTTTCAGACTACCCTCGTAGACGGGGATGACTGCTGGATTTTCTACTTTTTAGCTTATTCGCCTTTAGAATATTTAAACAAAATACGATCGGTATCGATTGTGAAAACTTTTTGAAATTTGTGGATGATTTTTATTTCCAAGTTCCAAAACATTTATAAGGATTAAAACATTTTTTCAAGGTTCAAGTTTAAATATTGTTGTCTTATCTACCCTACGTATTTATAACTGTCATAAATTGTCAATCGACAGGATCTAGACAACACTTTAATTATATATTTTATTTCACGAAAGATGTACTATTTATATACATCTATAAATATAAATTTTAGTGGCACAGAGCTTTGTTTTAACATCAGTAGTTTGGAAATCCATAGGAAAGCGAAGTATATAGTATTTTTGGCTCCTTCGAAAGTCGTCTATGAAGGACATTCGAAAAGTTCTCGGCTCAAAAAAGATTTTTCAGAATTAAAAAAGTCAATTCAGTCAACTTGTGATTCAAAATATATAATTAAGAGCTTGTTTCAGCTTTGAAGTCATAATCTTCGTCTAGGGGGTAATTTTTTCAGGATTGAGTAGGGAAAGTATGCGATGGAAACCAAATCCGGCGCAACAGTATCAGCAACCAGACACGTAAGAGGTATGGCTATTAAATAATGAGACTGACGCTGCTATAGAAGAAGTACGCATGCGTCAAACGCCAGCAACCAACAGCTGTTCAGCGTGAAGCATTTCCTTTCGAATGCAGTACATCTCGCTTCTGTAAACAATTCCGTATAACGGTAGCCTTCGTTCGGATTAAGCTTGATCCACACCAATAAGATTTAGCTTATATGCTGAATTTACTGGAACAATTTGTTTGTATTATCTAGTGAACAACAGATAGTTTGTGTGCGTGCTGTACGGCGAAAATATTTGTGCATAATTTTGTATGTCAGAGCGTCTATATTGGCACGCAGGCACACCACATACAACACATACAGCTCGCAAACGGAAATTTGTATTTATGTAGACCCCAGCTTTAGAGTTGTTTTTTGTTTCGCAGAAAAAATGTTAAGTGTAACAAAAGAGCAACGAAATGTTGTGAAATTTCAGTTGAAACATGGAAAAATCGCTACTGAAACTTAAAATTTATTGAAAGAAGTGTATGGCAATGAATGTTTATTACATGCACGTATTTTTAAATGTTTTAAGCATTTTCAAGATGGCCGAGAAGACGTTGGAAATGATCCACACCCGGGTCGGCCTTCCACGTCAATAACGGATGACAATATAGAACAAATCGGCAATTTGGTTGCCGGATTAACCTGGATTGCCGATCGTGCGATTGCTGAAACTGCAGGAATTGATAAAGAATGCGTACGGCAAATTTTACATAACGATTTTAACATGCAAAAAGTGTGTGCCAAAATGGTGCCTAAAATTCTCACGTTTGAACAACAAGAAGCCCGCAAAAATGTTTGTACTGACCCTTTGAATGCCATTGAAAATGACCCAAATTTATTGGAAACTTCTATCTGTCCCCTAAGGCGAAATCTGCATAAAAAGGAACACGACATGAGTCTGTTGAAGCTGTGAAAGACAAAGCAGCACCCGTTCTGAAGCAGATGACAGAAAAATACTTCCAAATGTTTCGAACAATGAAAGATTCGCATGGAGCTTTGTAGGGATAGAGGAGGGATGTATATTGAAGGTAATAATAAGTGAATATGTATGAAATCAAAATAAAATGTTTTACAGCGTCAGTCTCGTTATTTAATAGCCACACCTCGTATGTGCCAGTATATCATTGTGGCGAAAGAGCAGGTTTTTTTGGCCAGCTTTAATTTGCATAGGCGTATAGCGCAAGAATTTAATGCCGGCTCGATATTCGATTTTTTCCATATTTGCAGAAGCACTTCATCATTAACTGACATACATGACTGTTAAACAACAACTGAGCATCTAATATGGCTGAAATTTTCAAGGTTATCTTTCAACGCATGCGCAATTATATTATCAGAATATTTTTTGACGAATAACGTCATCATGGTAAAGTTTGAAACTTTTCAGACAAGTCTCGTATAACTGCAAGAACAAAGTTTATCAAATACGTACTATTATAATCAAAATATAAGATGACTCTTAAAAAATTGCGCGCTTTTCGTATTGATCCAACCATTTATTTTCAAGTTGGTTTCAATTTTCATATCATTTCGCTTTTTAAGTTAATCATGACCCCTTTTGTAGACTATTTTGTAAAATGATATTTGATAACTTTATCGCGCAAAGAATTTACAATATATTCTTATCTAAAAAAACGAAATTTCTTGTTTAAAAATGTTAAGAAAGTTTTACGGAAAAGAAGCTATCTCAAAAAAAAGTTTATAACTGATGCAAGCACTTTAGTGCTGGTGGAGAAACAGTTGAAGACGTACCTTGTCCATAAAAACCTTCGACGTCAACCAATAAAGAAAACTATTACCAAAATCAAGAAGCTTACACTGTAACTTGTGGCAAAACACTTTAAGGACTTCGCATTACGATCAATAACGTACTAGCGCACATCGCAATTATTACCAATTTTTCGCTAAAAAGCAAACAAACACCATTCAATAAGCACCGTATTCACCAGATATAGCACCGTGTAACTTTTTCATTTTTACTCGACTGAAAAAAATACACTTCGTGGCTGCTATTTTAAGTCTATAAAAGCCACTGAAGAGAGTTCGTTGGCCGCTTTAAGGGAAATACCGAAAGTTGATTATATAAGGTTTTACGAAGACTGGAAAAACGTTGGGCTATGTGCATTGCAGTGAAAGAGGATTACTTCGAAGGAGATAAAATAAATTTTAATGAATAAATAACTCCTTTGTGTTTTATTTCAAAAGTAACCTTACTTTTTGATCATAGTATATACTACTATGATTCAATATTAACGTTATTAGAATTATTCAATTTGTGCATTTAGAAATATCTAGATGATGCCACAGAGTTTTCTCAAATAATCTGCCAAAGGCTGCTTTTGAAACATTTGGTTACTTATCGCAAACCCTGTATTATGCTACCGACTCTAAACTAATAGAAATATATTTAATAAATATTAGATTGCATTAAAAATAAATCAAAAATAAATTGGTTAAAATTTCTTTTCTAGATGAACTGGTAAAACAAGTTTAAACAAGTAAACATTCCACAGAGCCTTCATTTAATCGCGAAACCCACGCGACCTACAAATGTGGACAACCAACACAAGTTGATAATGATTAACACGAAATCACTAATTTTCTTAAACTACGACACATGGGTATCGCTTTTTTATAAGTAATATTTCTTTCAACTATATTCACAGTTTAGCACTAATAACGAAAATAAACATAACATTTGGCCAGTCCTACATACAGTCAGGCAAAAAAGTCTCCATACACTAGTCTTTTTTTATATTTTTTTTAATCTTTTTTATTTCAGTTTAATTAGAAATATCTTTCAATATCGGCAATCTCCCAAGGAATAGTAAAAATAAGATTAAAGTCGTCCGAACACTTTATTTGAACAATGAAAAATAAAACGATATTGGCAACAAAAAATTAAACAAAAAAGTCTCCATTCACTAACATTTATTATGCTAAATTACAACCTTCTTAAAAGCTAATATTTTGTACAGTTGCCATTTAATGATGGCATTAAGTCTTTTTGGAAGACTTAATTACAAGCTTTCTTGTAGCTTCTGGTGTAATGTTCTCCCACTCTTGCCTTATTTTATTTTTGAGATCTTCCCCATTTCTAACTTGGTGTTTTCTCACGCGACGCTTTAATTCTTCCCACAGGTGTTCTATTGGGTTAATGTCCGGTGGTGTATAAAGTTGTTGACGGACATTATGGGTCATCTATTGGAATAAATAACGACCCTCAAGGTCAAGCTTTTGAACACTTTGGTTTAAATTATTTCTTAGAATGTTTAAAGGTTGGTTCATAATACCGTCAATGAAAACTAAATTGCCTATTCCACTGGCTGACATGCACCCCCACAATAAAACATTACCTCCTCCCTGTTTCACAGTAGGACAAACATTTTCAATTTTCAAAGCTGTATTTTTTTCTCCAGACTTTATCCCGGCCATCCGACCCAAAAAGATTAATTTTTCTTTCGTGACTAAAGATAACGCTTTCCCAAAACTCAATGGTTTTGTTAGCATATTCTGGGGCTTCTATTTTTTATCTAAAATTAATGGTTTGCTTCTCGTAACGCGTCTATTATAACCCGCTCGATGCAAGCAGATTCTAATTGTTTGAGGACTAACATTTTTTGAGAACTCGTCCTAGATTTCTTCTAAGTTTTGGAGCGCTTATTTTAGAATTGATTCTAATCTTTTTCAGAACACTAGACTCTTCCCGTGCAGTTAACTTTCTGGGACGAGCCACCTCTGTGGCAGCACTTTATAGGAACCGGTGGCTTTGTACTAATTTATTACGTACTGTACAGTAGCATGTGATTTTCCAATTATTTTGCCAATATTTCTAAAGGATTTTTTCTTTTTCCATAAATCTACGATAATTTTTCTAATAGAAATTGGAATTTCGCAATTTTTATCACTACGAAAACATAGATTTAAAGTTTAAAAGACACTTTTAAACAAGTATGATTTGTTTTAATCGAAATTTGACACCGGCCAACTTGATAAACTATTAATAACTAATGATGCTGAATAGCATTTTACTAAAGTGTATGGAGATTTTTTGATTTTGGTTTTATTTTTATTATTTCTTAGGAAATTGCCGATAAATACTTTGAAAGATATTTCTAATTGAACTTGAATAAAAAAGGAAAATAAAAAAAATCTTAAAAAAATCTAGTGTATTGAGACTTTTTTGATTGACTGTATAAGGAAGGAAAAAAGTAGTGCATGTGGCGGAAAATCGAAAATATTGATGAAATGCAAACAACGAATATTATTTCTTTTAAAAAATCAAATGTGTTTAAAGGCGCCTTTAAAATATAGTTTGTTGCTCAGAAAGCATGGATATTAATAAACATATCAAGGAGAAAAAAATAATACATTAAAAATACACGACGAACAAATCTAGGAAAATTTTAGTAATACTTCTAGTGACAAATGATACCAGCTTTAAATAATTCAACAACAAATAAATCACTAGTCAGGTGATTTACAGGATTAAATGATGGCACTGTAAGAATATATTACTGACACATCTCCCGAATAACTGAAGTATTATGCAGTTCAGGTCGAGGATGGAATAAACCAACCCATCCATTTTTAAACGCAGTCGACTTTAAATTTGTCAGTTTCTTGTTTTTATTCAAACTGCGCTACGCCACTGACAAACCAGAAACAATAGTCGGCCATGTATATTCAAAGACTTTTATTCTCTTTCGAGCATATTGGCAACGCCGGGGAAACCCATGACAACCAAGTCACATGTCGTCAGAGCGACCGATTTTTTTAGTCCAATCAAATCGCATATAATTAACTTTCGATCTTCTGAACATGTGCTATCCTGCAACCATCAATGATTCATATATTACTTCGCTAAATGAAAACAATTGTCAGCAGTTGCATCAGTCGCATCAGTGTACCGTAAGTTTTCTTAAGGTGCGGTTGTTTTATAGATTATGTCGTTACAGATCATGTCTCGAAAGCGCACGCTGCTTTCGTTTTTGTTGTGGTTTTTGTTGTTGGTCGATGCAGACGACGGGCTGCCTAATCGCGTCACACGTAAGTAGGCTTTGATTAAATTAATTTCTTGCTTTTGTATATGTTAACCTGTGCGTGCGTCATCTTATCATGTGAAATATGACTTGAGAAAGGTTAACTCGTATCGATGATATTGATAGGTTAGATCAGAGGGCTAAATTCTTAATTGATTATAAAAATAACAATGAATTATTGTAAAGAAAATGCTTCATTGTTTTCCACAGCATTTATTTTTTAATATTCGAGGACAAAAACAAAAACAAATCACAGAGCGATAAATCTGGATTATACGGTGACTATGACAAATAAATCTCTATCAATGATTGTCATGTAGGTTTTTCCAATATGTTCCAATGTTCTCAATATAGCATTTTCGAAGTCTACCTACGTTTTCTCCAACTTCCGCTGTTGTTCTTCTGACATCCTTTCACGTGCTCGTTCCAGATAAATGTTCGTCTTTCTACATCCTCAATTATTGTTGCTCTCAAGCCAATCATCTTTTTAATTCGCTGATTTGCTGATCTTCAAGGACCCAGTATTTTCTGGGCTCTTTTTGCTCTTTCGTCATATTATTAATCATTCTTCTCTGCCCCATTCTATGTCGAATTCCTTGTTCGTATCGTCCTTTTCTGTGTATTACTGTAGTAATACTTTATCAAGTGGAAAGTCTGGTGTTTCTTAACAGAAACAAAAATATTTCGTAGTGGTACCTTGTATTGTACAACTACTGTTGCCATCATCAGATCATTTCCTGATGATACTGACACAGTTAGCGAAACATGTGCCCAGAATTTAAATAAAATGGTTTAGTATTTAGTTCTATATATATATATATATATATATATATATATATATATATATATATATATATATATATATATATATATGGGAGTCCGGAAGTTTCACTTCCGTTTGTCATAACGGACAGGACACACTGATCAAAGACTTTTCTATTTAGGCAAAGTGGTAGTTTGTTCTTAAACTACTATGTTTCAACTATGTTGAGCCAGCCAAATGTCTGCCAGCTACATTTAACGCGTCGTTCCACCTCCAGGACGGTATCCCCTTCCTTTGAAATCCCCAAAATATCTTTTAGAATTATTTTCCCATAGAAATTCTTTTGTCCTCAGCAAATTTATTGAACATAACCTGACTCTTCTTCTGGTTTATTTTCAAGCCAAATGGTTCTTCAGCCCTTTGCAGCTCTTGCACGTATCTTTGCAGCTCCTCTGGGTCTTGTGAAAGAAGAATTATATCATCTGCGAATCTAAAATGGCTCAAATATGCATCATTGGTCCTTATTCCATCCTGCTCCCAATCCAGATTACGGAACACTTCTTTCAGGCAGGGTGAGAAAAAAAGGGCATTGCGTCATCCTTCCGTGCGCTCCGCTCTAGATTTATTCCAACCTCAAGATCGTCAAGGTTCACTGTCGTAGCTTCATCATATATCGATCCTATTAGGTTTACCTAGGCTTTCTCTACGCCTTGGTTAAGCAATGCATTCATTATGGCCTGCCATGAGATTGAATCAAATGCTTTTTCATAATCGATAAATGCGAAGCACAATGGCGTAGTGTATTCGTTATGTCTTTATATGACCTGCTGTAGAACTTGGATGTGATCCATTGTACTGAATCCACTTCTGAGTCCTGTTTGTTCACTTGGTTGTGCGTCATTAAGTTTTCTTAATATTCTTTTGGATATTATCTTGGTGAAAACTTTGTACACCACTGATAGGAGGCTTATTGGACGGTGATTTTTTAAAATCTTCCTATGCTTCTTTTTTATGTAAAAGAATGACTTCTGCGTTTTTTCATAAGTTAGATACTTCTTGTTCTTTGAGGCATTTTGAGTATAATTTTGCTAGTGTTTTAAATAAAGTCCGATCACCAGCTTTTAACATCTCAACTGTTACAGTCATACTATATTTTCTTGGAGCCTTGCCATTTTTTATCGAGCCTATAGCCTTTGTCACTTCCTCCATCAGGATATCCGGCATTTATTCTTCAGCGGACATTGCTGTTCTTGACTGGTTCTGATCCTCATATAATTTTGAATAAAATCTTCTACCTCTAACATTTCCGTCCGCTCCTTGCACACTGTACCATCCTCACACATTAAGGAAAAAATGTGTGCCCTTTTCTTTCTCAGCTTGTGTTTAGCTTTGTTAATTCCCCTGTTTTCTTCCTGAGTTTTTTGCACTAGCTTTAGGACCCGGTCATTTTAAATTATTACGAAACATCCATTTATTAAAGAATTTTTAATTTAAAAACTAGTGTTAGAAAATTAAATATTACCGGGTAATATCAGCCTAATAAAATAAACTAAAATAATGTAATAGCCAAAGTGGTTTGAAATATTAATTTTGTAACGTTTGAAAATACTATTACAAGATCTCCTCTTTGTTTTTGGTTGTCTCAGTCTCATTTTTATTTTATTTTCGTTATCCACTTTCAGTTACCCAGTACCCCCTAATACCCCCTAATATTACCTAACACCCCCTGATATTGAGTCGAAGTACGACACCACTAGTACGCGTAGTTTCCTTTCAGTATTTTCACTATTTTTTTATTCTCGTCCATAGAGGACAGCGCAGTGGGTAGGCCTGTATTTTCTTTTCACGCTGGGTAAAAACAGTCGCGAACCTCGATGAAGAATTGAGTCGGTAACTGTGGAGCTTGACGTAACTGTTAGGTTATTTCCGAGTCTCTGCTCACACTATCTTAAACATCTCGCTAATCCCGTACCTTTTCATATATTTATTAACCGATTAGCCGGTTATATCTATTAGCCGATTTTCGTATGAGGCCACATGGTCTCGTTCCACGCTATTGTAGACTAGTCGTGCCCCTTTGGAACCCCCGCTACCTAATAGCTAACACTTCCACATCAGTAAGACTGGTAACTTTGTCCAAGTAAAGTTCAGATTCTTTTGTAGCGGACGACTACCGTAGTCGTCGTTTATAGAACTTCTATTTGGGAATGACTGATGGCTAAAATTATCTAATTACAGATATAAGCCGTTAATACTGAATCTTTTTTCAGTCTTTTATTTATCGCATCATATATATTGTTTTGTCTGTTTTATATTATATTTGTAATTTTACAATATATTTAATGTATCGCATATAGCTTGTTACGGTATCATTTAGTATACTAATCGCCTTAAATATATTAGTGTCATTTGTCTAGTTTTAAATCAAGTAAGTTTCAAGTTTTAAGTCATTATTAAATTGGTTTACACCTTACACACATTACACCATTAATTGGTTACATACAAGTTTACACATGTATATTTTTTTTGATAAACCATTTGTCTTTTCCCTTTGATTTTTCCTGAACCCGTAGCCACAACCAAATCAGCAACGAACGAAGAGCACCGGAGCAGCTATTAAGGTGTAACAAAACTTTACAATTTAATGCAACGGTTGATTTTGTTTTTCACTTAAAAGTGTTTCTATACGTGGATTATCATTGCAAACACACTAAGCAAATGATTTTCCAGTGATAATAGACGATTTCTATATGTAGTTTTTAAAGCCACCATAAACGAGAAGCTTTTTTGCATAAGTAAGAAGTAGCGAAGGGGATCAATGTTTTCAAAGCTTCCGCTACTAGACTTCCGTATTCACATTGTCGTGCAAGCCAAAACTTATCTAAGTCTTGAGTTAAATATTCTAGTGGTAGAGTTTTATCGGCCGATAATAAGTTAAATGTGAATCTCAATAAATAATTCAGCAGTTGCAACAACATTTTCATCAACGGATTGAGAACCCATTTTTTCGACAAATCAATTCGCATATATCCGTTCTCATGTTCTCCAACCCGCAATCAATAACAGAATTTTCTAAATCCATATTTTTGGTAATATAATCCGAAATTAAAGTCAACCAAAATTTCGTTCTTCAATGTGTATAATCCAAATACCAAGTTTCTTGTTCAAGGCATTGACTTTGTCAATAGTAAAATGTTTTTGTTACCGGCTTGTTACCTCGTATTCAAGCAATTCAAATGTGAAAATATATCACTTAAGTAGGCCAACAGTAATAAAGTTTCTCCATGTTGTAAAAACTCTGAAAATCAGCTATTTTTATCTGTTCAAAAAGCCTAATTAGAATTTTTCCTGACTTCAGTATGGAAATGCAGTGTCAGTCGTATTTGGCACACATTTCTTAGCACAACGTCACGTGAGTTTCGACATTAAATGAAGGCTTTGTATAACTAACTGGTTTACTCCAGTACGCAGTAACGAATTGTACTTAATAAATTTCATGGTCATTTGGTGATATTTGGGCAATGTCTCTATCAGGCCGAGAACTTTTCGAACAACCTTTGTAGGCGTAGAAAAATCATGTGTGCTTTACACTGACGTTTTCAAACAGCTACATACAATTCGTAAAAGATAGCAAGAGGTAGTAGTGAACAAAGGTCAATGATATAATTAATTATGTTTGATTTTGTACATTAAACAAATTCATTACATTTCATTACACTGTAAGGAACATATAAACAAACGACTCTGACAAGAGTCTCGACGAATTAATAAATATTCACACGATGAATTTCTCTCCTTCTGTCCAATGAAAACCGCACGATTTTTTGATTACTTTAGATTTTTAAAAGGCTCAGTAACAGAACAATTCGTTTAATAACATTCGATGCGTGAACATTTTTTTACATTTACCAAACTATTATTAAACTTGTCACTAAGATTATCTAGAATGTATTGCTTTTAAAAAATGTCCTTCATACTTTAATCTCTTCGATATAAGTGTTATTTAATTTTTATAGTTTACATTTATACGTAGGTTCATTGATACGAGGGTTACCATTTATGTATCCGGAATAAAAAATAAAAACAAATATTTATCATGGAAAATGGTTTTATTGTTTTTCAAAATATTCTCCACGATGACCGATACAGTTTTGTTTACGTTTGAAACAATTTTCATAGCACTTTTTCCATTCCGATTGAGGTATCTCCAAAACATGCATTTTAAACGCATCAACCGCTTCTTCTAGCGTCGAAAATCGTTTATTCTTCACGGACGGGAACAAAAAAATCACTAGGTGCCAAATCAGGACTGTATGGCGGATGACCCATCAATTCGATGTTTTGACCCGGTCAAATATTGATTCAAAGACTTCTGGCAAACAAATGGTTGTGTACTATTCAGAATGACCGGTCTATGATTATCTAGTGGCACTGTGGCCACATGCCAATTTATCCCAAAAAAAAACAGGCGACCATATGCTTCGAGGTGCTACTTGCGCGAACAACTTTTGTTGGGTTTGGCTCATTTTGAAAGACCCATACAGTTGACTGCTGTTTACTTTCGGGCTCATACGCATAGATCCAAGATTCGTCACCTGTGTAGATGTTATACACGACTTTTGAAACACCACGATTGTATATTTTGAACATTTTTTTGCACCTATCGACACGAGGTTTTTTTTTGAGCGATTCTCAAATTATGCGGAATCCAACTCGCACAATTCTTTTTCAAGGCTAAATGTATATGTACAATTTTGTACGTGCTTGTCGTACTAATGCTCAGAGATGCCTCAATCTCACGGTATGTCACATACCGATCTTACTCATGTAAGATCAGTTCACGCACATTATCGATGTTTTCTGGCACAACAACCGATCTTGGACGACCTTCTTTAAATTTGTTCATGAGCGAACGACGGCCACGATTGAATTAACTAAACCAGTGATATACAGTGGTTTTAGATTATTTCATTCATTTCAATTCAACATAATCCACGTCGAAAGTCGTAATCAATCATCACACGAAAATTCTAACGAGTTAATTCCATTTTTTGAGTGATATAAAATTTTCAAGTCACCAAACAACACAAATAGCTTCCTTATTACAAAACTTTCTGAGTACGTATACAGTCATCAATGTCAAACTTTACGCCTAGCAACCTCATTGTTACCAATTCCGGATACATAAATAGCAACCCTCGAAAGTGTCCAAAATTGCTTCTATGAAGCATTTAATATATTGATCAAATATTTTCCATCACTTTCAATAATATTTCCCGCATTTCACCGACCGAAAGTGAAAAAATTACTTGTCTTTTAACGCAATCAATCGTATATAAATTTCCGAGCTTCTTCGTGTTTGAAAAAAATGTGTATCAACATCTGGAATAGTGAGCAGATACCTCAAGAGTAGTAGCAGATGGTAATATGTGGCGAAAATGCCAGAAAGCTGAATACCAAGGAGAATCATGGAGGGATAAATAGCAGGTAACAGTAAAATATACGGCTGAAAGATATAGAGGCTGAAAGATATAGAGGCTGAAAAAACTACTGCACACTAAAAACTAGCAAGGGGCTGCTAGAGGCAAATGTTATAGCACCACAGGAGAAGAAAAGGATTAATAATATTATGTGGCATCTATCGGAAGAGGTTGTAATCTGATGATGCCAAGTTTGGAGAATAGTCTGAATTTTACAGAACATCCCATTCTAGTTCAAACAGTGCTTCCTTCATTCATCTTGATATGGCATCTATTTCTGGCTCTCGATGGCCCTTCTTGCACTAGCTCAACGTGAATCTAAAACTACAAGTTTTTGCAGAAGTCTTGCAATGGACTCCATTCCAATTTTCCAATTCTGAACGTTTTATGCGTATTTCTTAATACAGTTTTATCAACTATGAGCAGTATATATGCGATCAATCATCCTGCTTGACTGTAATACCTCATAATTGATAACAGCTTTTTAATGTCAGCACGTGATAAGCAATATTTCTTTCAAATGCAATCCCACTATCAAAGTTCTTTGCGCCGACACGTTGCTGTGCGCTCTTAATCTCTTCTACGTTATCTTTAAGCTCACACCCATCATTTTCATTTTTTAAAGCATAACAACAATAATTCCCATTTTTTCCTCTTATTTTCGCAGCTACGAAAACACATGGCCTGACTTTATCAGCCCGACAAATTTTCATCAAGATTAAGTTGGATTTATATTATATCTAAAAAGTATTATATATATATATATCGTGCGTTTTCTGTGAAAATTATTATATGATAAAAACCTGTTATCATAATTTAAACATAATTAATTTAATTTATTCGAAGGCAAAAAATTAATCTTATTGAACCAGGGTCAAAAAATTATTGACACTGCTTTTTTCCTTCGATTCTCAAAACATTTGTTGGCAAAAAATTTTGTGATAGTAAAAGTGACGACGAAGGAGGAAAATAAACTTGAAAATTAAAGGTCAAAAGATATTGCCGCAGTTGTGATTTGTTTACAAGCAAATTCATATAAAAACAATTATCGGGGAACGTTTAATCTGATGTTTCCAAAGTATGTATTAGTAAATAAGATCGGATTAAAGCACAATGTTATCAGTCTTCAAATACTTCCTTGCCTTCTGGGGTGTTTTAAAACAGGAAACACTGCAGAGCATTGTGTGCACTATCCTAACTAGGTGGTTAAACTATATCGCAAAGGATTGAGCTATTATAAAGCTTTCTTTATCAGTTAGATTTCTGTCAGATCCATAAATTGGTTTGGCTAGACGGAGGATGACATCTTTTGATATGTTGCTGACTAAATATGCCACTGGTTTCTGTTTTCCGCAATAAACTTCTAAATTTATTGTGTACATCATCCTGCAATCCACTAGTGCAAATACCTTTATCCCATTTTTGGCAGGTTTGCTTAGGATAAACTGCCGAAATGGACACTTCCCTCTAAAAGGAAACACTTGTTCGTCTATCGTAAGATATTCCCCTTGTGTAAAATAACGTTGGAACTTATTTATAAATTCTTCAAAAATTTCCTGAGTAGAAACCAGCTTGTCTGATTTTCTCCTTATTTCTCTCATACGGTAGTCATCGAAACGGAGACATCGCATCAAAAAACGAAATCTGTGTTTACTTATGGCAAGGTAACAGGGTTCTATTCCACACCCTTTGGAATTATCCCACATTTTTGATGTACTCATCTCCTTCCCTAGAGAAAGTCTCCTGTATTTTGCGAATATAAGAGATTTGTAGTGTATTTGTTTGTGCGAATATAAGAGAGCGTAAGGAACGGAGACTTTTTATAGACCCATCAAAAACTAGTTTAAAAGGTGTTCTGTTGCACAATGGAAATACTTATGCTTCATGGCCTGTTGCTCGTTCAATCCATATGAAGGAAACTTACGAAAATCTTAACATGATTTTACAGAAAATTAACTATCAAGCTCACGATTGGATGCTATGTAAAGAATTAAAAGTTGTCTCCATGATCCTAGATCAACAAAAGAGATTTACAAAGGTTCGATGTTTTATATATAAGTGGGACAGTAGAGCAACGGATTGACATTGGTCCAAAAAACAATGGCCCGTAAAAAAAACACCTGACGAGAACATGTTACATAAAACTTTAGTAGATCCAAAAAAGATTCTTCTACCACCACTACACATCAAGTTAGACTTAACGAAACAATTAGTAAAGGCCTTGCCTAATGATGGTGAATGTTATAAATATTTGTGTAAAAGATTTCCTCATTTATCAGAAGCCAAACTGAATGAAGGTGGTTCTATTGGGCCTGATATTCGTAAAATGATGTTCGATTCCAACTTTGAAGCAAGGATATTATAAAGGAAAGGGAAGCTTAGATATCATTTAAAGAAGTTGTGACTAAGTTCTTGGGCAATGTGAAAGACCCTAACTATGAACTTATCGTAGCTATTATGGTAGACAAGTTCAAAAATCTGAATTGTCTGATAAGCCTTAAAGTTCACTTCTTGCACAACCATCTTGACTTTTTTCCTAAAAACTTGGGCGATGTGAGTGAAGAGCAAGGGGGGCGGGTCCAGCAGGACATAAAGGAGATAGAGAAACAGTACTAGGAACGGTGAAAAAATATCAACATGATGGGTGATTACTGTTGGTCACTTCATAGAGAACAACAAAATGCATCAGATCGCAGAAAAAGCTTTACAAGAAACTTTACAGAGAAAAGGGAAAGGAAATATAAAAAAATAAGCACCTAAAATATTCACATTGAAGTAAAATATGTTATCGTAAATAAAAATTGTATCCTAGTCAAATAAAAGTGCGGTTTAAGTTTTTATTTTTTATGTATCAAATTTTCCCTAATTTGAACGCCACACCTGGTAGGTTTGAACTACTATTATACTAGTATAAAGTGCTGTTTCACCACGGAAATGCACCCGCTCATTCCACCTGCTGTTGCAACAGTGAACTTTACGCGTATTAATGCCGCATCCGTTTTATTCTTCAGACTATCCCCTCCAACTCATTTATCTTTTCAGACCTGAAGAAATTTGCATGAAACGAACAGATTATTGTCGAAACTATTTTGCAGAGTTCGACAAGTCGTACCTTTTGAAAGGTATAAAAACTAAAAAAAAAATAGTTGGGCGAAAGAGCTAAAAGAAGACGCTGAATCGATTTTCGATTAAAAAAATATTTCGTTTAAAAAGTACCTTTTACTTTACTCTTGCATATCAGCAGAAAGCGGAAACAGTTTAACGGAAAATGTATTTAAATAAAAAGCTAAGCTATTTTTAGACAAAATGTCGTGCAACTGAACCCATTCGTTAATTAGACTCCGTTCAGATCATGCCAGGCCGGAAGTACTTTTGAAAGATTCAACGACGGGATTTATCACCGCGAAAAAATCCATTTTAAATAAATAACAAGGAAAATTAGTAATAATTAACGTCATTTCGCATTAGTCGTCTTTTTTGCTAATTTAGCTGTATACCCCTTTATCCAACGTAACCTTTATCCATTCGACAATGTCAAGTTACGTGGGCGACTGTTTTTACTCGAAAATAAAATTGAGCAAGCTATTATTTATGCATTCATTACAAAACAGTTTAAAGTAAGAAAGTTTATGATATGTCTCGAAATATACAGGGTTATTAATATTAAAGTAACTGATCAATTTAAATTTCGAATAGTTTTTATAATGAAATAAAATACATTAAGTTTTTATAAAGAGTTTTCCAATAAGAGTGCCCGAACTTTGAAGCTTAATAGCGGGAATAATGTTTGAAATGCAAAAATCACTCATGGACTGCTGTGTTCAGTACATTAGGTCAACTCAACATGGAAAGATAGACGATGCAACACCACGTAAAAATTATTCAACAAAATTCTCTACAAAAAAGGTCCTTCTACAAAAAGGTCATTTTTTTTAAATATATATATATATTTAAAAAAAATGACGCCAGCAAGCGTCTCCCAAGACCGGTTCTTGACCTTAAGCCGTCATCAGTTGGGTTCAAGCTGGACACCTGTAAGGCGGATGAAGGAACGACTAAAGCCATGAACATTTAAATCGGTAACAGGAATTTACAAACGTTTGAAGGCAAACAAACTAAATATATCCAAAGAAAATAAAATTTCCAATACAAATGACCCCGTGCCTTACGCATTTATTGGCGATGAAGCATTTCCTCTAATGGAGAAGATACTGAATATCCTCAGAGATGAATAACTCATGATGAAAAAAGGTTTCAAAAGGTTGAAACCTTTGATGATTGTTCTTGCGTGCCGTGTGCTCCATAACTTTGTACGAAGAATGTCGAAAAAAAGTTATGTAACAAAAACGTCTGTTGATCTTGAAGACATTAACAGTGGTGTTGTTGTGCTGGGAGATTGGAAACAAATTTCTAAGTTATTAGATCTAGAGAGGCATCCAAATCCCCAAAAAAAGTAACAGATCTCTATAAGAAGTACTTCAGTTTCAAGAAAAAATTATATCGAAGTCATAGTACCAGAGTGCTGGTTCATATAGAGAAATAGTGAGATTGGAGAAATAGTGAAAATATTTTCAAAATTCCAGTTAAAGCTTAGTCTTATTTTAAGTTATAAAGTTTTAATATAGTAACCTAACCTCCTTCATTTCTCTTCTGAATGCCGTTCTCATATTATTAATTTTCTTTTTCAAGAGCTCCAAAGTTACTGTAGGGTTAATTTCCTTTAATTTTTCTAAAAGAATTTCGTAACATGTGCTTTATGATTGTATTTGTTGGTGTGCTCATTAAATTTTACATTCCATGAACAGGAATGTTTACGATATAGTTCAATGAAATCCATCCAAAACTGTCTTTCGCATTCCCTTGTTTTTTTAAAATCTCACAAAACAATATTATCAAAAATTTGAATGAAATCGTGAAAGTTGGCAAATATATACAAACGTTCAAACTTGTCAAATATCCAACTGAGTTGTACAACAGATTTTTAAGCTGCTATACTTCCGTACAATACAACCGCGTCGTACGATTGATTGAACTTCAATACCATACGCGTTCCAATTATCGTTTAAACAGTCGAATCAACCAAGATTACACAACTTGTACTACAGATTGTAACGTGTGTGGGCCGTTTAAAAGTCAATGTTACTATAACGTGGATATTATCTTCTACTACTAAAAGACTATTAGACTACGTCTAAACTATCAGGATAGTCCAAATGCAAAAACTTTTGCTTGGTCACTGTAAAAATAAATTAATTTTCCTTATTTTTTTTTACAGATAAACTGTGCATTGACCAAGATAACCGTGATGCCTGCCAGCAAATCGGACGAGATAATATAATTACTTGCCAACCTGTTGCATCCAAGTAACGAAACAAAATCGTTATTAAGAAGAATTCTTTTTAACAGAGATTTTTTTTAGGGTCGATTGTATACTATCAGCGGACACCGGCAATGCAGTTTTGAGCGTACTCAGCCCTGAAGAAGCAGTTTTAGGCGCGGCATTGGCAACACAGCAAACGGTAGTGATCGCTGAAATAGCTCAAGGTAACGTATAAGCCTGAATGTCGAACCACATGGTTGATTAGTTCATTTATGTGTGTGAATGAGGAAGAAGTTTCATATTTAAATATAAACATTTGTTTTTGCAATGTTTTAACTGTTTGTTCCGGATTATTCATGTCTTCTTATTTTAAGTAACTTGGTTTACTTACCAAAAAATGTACTTGATAAATTGATATCGATAAGTAGTGGTACACCAGAGATGTTTATAAATAATGATTTTAAGGTAGACCGCAAATTATTGTGATTTCTTGATAACTGAAGTTTAAGATGTTTTGATTTTTAATATCTTTATATAGTTGTTCTTTAAATAATTTTGATATGTTTATTATTCACAGTATCAGAATGTTTTTCGATTCTTAGATGCGCACTTGGAGCAAGTCATTCTCTTTTAAAGCCTACCCCTCGAAATTTAATCCCCTGTAGAATTTTTATTTTTATCAATTTTCTGTATTTTTGTATCAATGCTCTGATATATCTGGGTAGGTTGGGAATAGTAGCCGTTTCCTAAGTAGTTCCAAAAAGGAATGAGCAAAACTTTTGACGAAATCCAATCTTTTAATGGCTGAATTTTGACGATAGCCTACATTAAGTACGAAACGATTTTCACAGATCACATTTATATGTGTATAGAAGAGCACTAAGGACCCTCTCTTTATTATCGTGTAGAGTATATCACATTTCAGATCTAGAAGGTCAACACCACTTTTGGCGCTTTTGTTGCTGAAAGAATTCCCAGAAATACTCTTCGAAAACAGAAAATAATCGAGAAATTCAATCAGAAAATTACAGGGTTTACGTAAAAGAGGTCATCATCTGGCTTTAGTAATAGTTTGGTGGGGAGTTACCCTTAATAATATCTTGTTTCAGTTACCCTTAATAATATATTGTTTGCAAAAAAAGGATATTCCAGCAAGATTTAACGCCAGCCCACAAGGCGAAATCCACACAACGTCGGTTGGAGATCAATTTAACTGAGGTAATCTCTGCTAAAGAGTGGCCCTCAGTAAATCCTGACCGCAAACTGCTGGGCCATCGGTTATGGAATGTTTTTGAGGAGAAAACCAGCTCTAGACCTCATCGAAATATCAACTTCCTAAAAGCTGATTCGGTGAAAATAAGAGCTTCGATACACTTGAAAGTCGTGAGTGCAGCGTTAGTCAAGTAGCCGGACCGTTTGAAGAATTGTGTGAAAGTTTTGAATAAGTTTTATACAGAATGTTTGGTGCATCGTTTGCCAAATTAAAATGACCGATAGAAAGGGTCTTTTGCTATCTTCTCAGCCTCCATAAAGCATTATTGAGCCCACAGGTTTTCTTATGTTAATTATTTAGTTCTTTATGTGAAAAATTCCAAAAGTCAGCATTGAAACTTGAATTCAAAAAAAGTTATTGGTATAGCCTCCAAATTATTTTTTTGTTTTAATGTGTAATGTTGTAGGGTTCTATGAAAATTAAACTTAGATGCAAGCGACATCTACTTTTTTTATAGACTTGCAAAGTTTTTGGAAGAAGTAAAAATTAATTTAAAGCTCAATTTTGAATTACATATTAAAAAAAATAAAAGCTATCATGGTCTTCGAATTAAAAAAAAAATCTCTGGTTTATCCTCTTTCTAACGGTATGCATTCATGCCATAATAAAGTTTTACTAACTTCACTAATTTGCTAACTTTGTGTATCAGGACGCATTAGGCTGATATTCGATATTATTTATTTGCGTAAATAACATACGTTAAGTACACTCTTACACAGCAAAATTCTGGCTGCTATCTCTTTCTTACATAGGGTACGAACGTTCCTTGGAGTTGAAGTAAAAATAAAATCTTAATAATCAATGTTTTAATTAATCACAAATCTTGTTCGAATTGCAGATCTCTGTTGCATCGCATTCTTCGCCTAATTTTTACCGCAGCAATTCTAAAATAATTCCTTCTTTAATTATGACGAAAGCCTCATCTATGCGTTGGAATAAATCTTCTCTAGTTTCAACTTATGTGACGTATACAAATTCTTTTGCCCGTCCCCAGATGTAAAAATCCAAGTTACGTCTGGGGACCGTGGAAGCCATGGAATAGGGCCATCCCTCCCAATCTACGAATTTGGGAAAACATTAATTAAACACTCCCTGACTGGTAAGCTCCAGTGGGCAGGACAACCGTCATTTTGGAACACAATACTCCTGTCTTCATTAAATATTGGAACCTCAGCTAACGATTCGGGTAAGGCATTTTGCAAAAACTCGAGGTAATTATCCCCGTGGAGACGACCAAGTAAGTAATGTAGTCCAATTACATGATTTCCAATTACTCCTGCCCAAACATTGATACTGAATTTTCTCTGAAATGTCTTTTGAGTCCTGGGTTCTCATCTCTCTCCGCGGCCGGTGGTAAAGGTTGTGTAAATTAAGAATTCCTTCTTTATTAAATTTGGACTCATCCGTTCACAGAATACGTTTTAAAAAGTCAAGATCTACCACGTCTGTATGCAGCAACGACAAAACCGGACACGGTTATCAAAGTCGTTATTTTCAAGACCTGCAATCAGTAAAATACGCGCGTAAAGAATACTTTACTTACTGTCAATATTTTTTATTTAATTTGAAATGTTAAGTACATACAGCTAGTGATAACACGCGCCGTGGAAATGCATCTTTAACAAGTACGGGTAAGTCTGTTCAAAAATTACCTAGCTTGTACCGGAGTGTAATGAAAAGCATGTTTTTTTATTTTGGCGAAGTACTTTCCACACCTTCCAGATAGAAATTTCGAGTAGTGAAGCTAGATGTCTGATGCTTCTAGTAGGTTCTTCCTCGACCAGTGCCAAAATCTGCTTATTGATTTCAACATTGTGTCGCGTCGCAATCCCTCTTGGTTCATTAATGTTCAAATTCCCAGTTTCGCGTAAGTCGGTAAGTGTGTTGGAAGGTAAGCGCCTGTTAGGAAACCATTTTTGATAGATTCTTTGCACTTCTTGTGCAACAACATTGGCACTTGCATATGTCATCGAAATGTCCGCGTATTCTTCAATAGAGAATACAGCCATCATCAAATCAACAAAATGTCACAAAAACACTAACACAGCTCAACAAAAACAAATAACACAAGTAACAGAATTAAAAGATTAGCGGCGCTGCGTTGGAACAACAAATGCGTTAATCAGCAAAGACAGTCAAATCTCGACTAAAAAAACTGAAACCACGGCGTACGTTTTTTGAGCTGATTTTCCGTTTACCTAATTAAAGAGAGAGACAGATGATGCAATTCTACTGTGTATGAGGGAGATAACAGTTTTTACCTGCTTTGCGCTTGTTGTTTACACAAAAACAAGTTTTTATCCTGCATATCGAATACCAGCCTAATGCCTCCCGATACACAAAGTTAGCAAACTAGTGAAGTTAGTAAAACGTTTTATGGCATGAATGCATACTATTAGAAAGAGGATAAACCAGAGATTTTTTAGAGAATTCGAAGAACATAATACATTTTAGTTTTTTTTATATGCAATTTAAAGTTGAGCTTTAAATTTATTTTTACTTCTACCAAAAACTTTGCGAGTCCATAAAAAAACTAGAGATCGCTTGCATGTAATTTTGATTTTCATAGTCACACTCTCCAACATTACATATTAAAATTTTAAAAATTATTTGGAGGATATACCAATAACTTTTTTTAAAATTAAAGTTTCAATGCTGACGTTTGGAGTTTTTCAAAAAAGGATTTAAAAATTAACATAAACAAATCTGTGGGCCCAATAATGCTTTATATAGGCTGAGGAGATAGCAAAGGACCCCTCTTATCGGCCATTTTAATTTGGCAAAGGATGCACCAAACACCCTGTATTTTTCAATTATATCCTAACTATGAAGGTAGTTTGAAAAGTTTCCAGTCTCAACATGAAGATCATGTTACTCGTCAGAAATATTCTGGTAATATAATTGGGGATGCGTTCAAACATAACCTTGAAAATATCAGCCGTATTAGATGCTCAGTTACTGTTGTCATGTATGTTAGTCTATGTTAGTATTTTGTAAATATCATATATCGAGCCGTCATTAAATTCTTGCATTTGAAATACAATACCCCTACGCAAATTAAAGGGAGAATTTATAGGGACTGTGCACCATCATCTGCCACGGTGAAATTTTGGGCAAGTGAATTGTCCTGAACGATAAACGTTCGGAACGGCCAAAAATTGCAACCGCTACCGATGACATTGAAAAATGTCACCAAATAGTGCTAGAGGGCCGTCGAATTAAAGTTAGGAAGATAACAGAGGCTGTGGGCATCTCGAAAGAACGTGTTTGTCATATACTGCTCACTCAGGACCAAAAACGCATTAGAATGAACATTTCCGAAGCCCTGTTGAAACGCTTTAAGTGAGATAAGTCTGAGTTTTGTCATCGATTAATAACTGTAGATGAAACTTGGATACGCCACTACAGTCCAAACAGTAGACTGCGATGGATGAATCGACTGCGAAAAAGGCGAAGACTGTTTCATTGTTCACTTCCTTGAACAAGAAAACATTGATTACACCAGTTTACAAATTTTAACTTTTTTATATACCCGACAGAAATCCTACCATTCTTAAACGCAAAAATATTAGCAGAAATATTCTATCACGTCACATTTTTTTTCTACAGTCAAATCATTGTTTTCAGCTACCCTACGTGGTGACTTCAGTTTAGTATTTATTTATTCGATTCAAACAACAAATATCTTGTTTGAAATTGAATTAAAATGTAGAATAGAATGTGTAAACTAAGTTCTAATCGTTTTTGCTACGTTTGTGGACAGTTCATATTTAAAAAAAAAATTAAACCCATTGTAGATTCGTTAAAAAGTGCATATCTTCATTATTTTGGATTTCCTGTTGCGAACCAAGATAAAAAGTGGGTGCCTCATGTGTTTTATGAAAGCTGTAGAATCGTTTTATTCCAGTGGTCATCAGGAGATAACGTATACCTTTCATTTGATTCATCAATGTTATAGAGAAAACCTAGTAATCATGAAAATGACTGTTACTTTTGTTCACGAAGAGAGTCGGATATAATACAAAAAATAAGGCGAGTATTGTAATGCCGAAATTCCATCTGTTATTAAGCCCATTTTACGTTCGAAGGACCTTCCATATCCAAGTTGTCCCGGTAATTCGAGTCATAATATGCTAGAAAATGACAATGAAAGTGATGTTGAAGTTAAATTGATTTCTACTGATCCTGACGATTTCTCTCTTCAAGGAAACACTCCACATTTAATTAACCAAGCCGAATCAAATGATCTTATAACAGATTTACAACTATCAAGATCTAAAGCAGAGCTTCTCGGTTCTCGCCTATAACAATGGAATTTATTAACACCAGACACGAAAGTTCCGTTGTCCAGAAACAGGAACAAAGTTTACGCAGAATTTGTCAAAAGAGAAGGGGAATATTGTTATTGTACTGATCCCGGGACTTTTTGAAGCAATGAATTAAAACTATAATAAAAGAAATATATTCAAAATATAGCCTGAAAGATGTTTTATTACACAACGGGAATAAGAAACCGTCTATACCAATAGCACACGCTGTGAATTGTAAAAAGAGATATGAAACGATGTGTACTTTAATGAACTTAATAAAGTATGAAGAACACCAACGGAAAGTGGGGAGCGACCTCAAGGTCATCGGCTTGTTATTGGGATTGCAGGGTGGTTATACAAAATACTCTTGTTTCCTTTGTCTGTGGGACAGCAGGGCCAGAGAGCATCATTATGTAAGAAAAAAATGGCCTATTCGGAACCAGTATATCCCGGGCAAAATGAACATTTACCATAAGTCGTTGGTACATCCAAAAGACATTATTCTATCCCCTTTACACATTAAATTGGGCCTTATGAAAAACTTTGTGACGGCGCTAAACAAAAATAGTAATGCTTTCCTGTATTTAGAAAAAATATTTCCAAGTCTTACAGAAGCAAAACTGAAAGAGGGAATATTTGTTGCCTCACAGATCCGTAAAGTTGTAAAAGATCCTCAGTTTGAAAGCCTTTTATCTGTTGATGAAAAAGCTACTTGGAAGTCATTCAAAATTACTGTCGAAGAATTTTTGGGAAATAAAAAAGTGAAAATTATAAATAAAACAAAGTTTGTCAACCATTCAATGCCATCATTATTTGTCAACCATCCGAAGAAGCTACAGTGTAGCGAAACACGTTATGTTTTAGAGAAAAATATAATTGAAAATTAAACAACTTTGTTTTATTTATACAATTTAGTTTGAATTTCCATCAAGAAAATGCCGCAACAATTCTCAGAAAATTATAAAGATATTGTTGCTGATTTATTAAAAAATTTTTAGCAGATGGGATTGAACATGTCGTTGAAGATACCTGCACTCGGATTTGAGTTTTTTTTTCCCTGAAAACTTAGGAACTATGAGTGACGAACAGGGGGAATGTTTTCACCAAGATTTAAAGATTTTCGACGAACGACATCAAGGATTTTGGGATAAAAACATGTTAGGGGATTACTGTTAGTCCATCATAAGAGAAACCGATCCAAAAAACTATAAAAGAAAGCGAAAATTAATTTTTTCGCCAATTTTTTCCATTCCAAGTAAATTAATATTTCTAAAAGCAGACGTTACAGATTTTTTTAATTTTTTTTTCCGTATAACTCTTACCTAAATAAACAATAATCAACCACTTTCAACTAGGATATAAAAACCGTATAAACTAGTGTTATCAACTCTAATTATCCCATCTAGGAGCAGTTTATTCCTGAAATAAAGTAAACAAATTTTGAAATATTATTTCAGCAAATTACGAGACCGTCGTGTTGGTAAGCTCAGGTTTCCAGGGAGGTTTCAAATCAACAGGCCTCAGATATTGTCATCCAGGATATGATCACAGTGAACTGATTACGAAATATGTGGTCGAAGAACTGGATCGGCAAGCGATTACGTACAGTTGCAACAACAACATCACTTTGCTCGAACAAAAATTTGAAGCTTTATCCAGACATTTCGGAGCTTCTTGTAGACCTGGCAAGTGGGCTGAAGACGAAAATTTCGATGCCGAATTAAGTAAGACCCTTTTATAGATTTATTTTTAAATAATTGCTTATAACTTCCAGTATGACTAGGTAGATTATAAAGTAAGATTTTATATACCATTCAAATCAGTCCTCAAAATTACGGGGATGATGTTAATTGTAATAAAGTATTATTTGGATTTTTCAGAGTCTAAATATGCATCTCTGTGCAATCTTTGCGGAACCTCAGGATGTAACGTCCGATACACAGAACCTTTTAGAGACTCGCTCACTTGTTTGACCCAAAGCGATGGAGCTTTGGCGTTGACCACCGCTAGACATGCCACTGAATTCTTATCCAATGCCATCAATGCACAACGGTTCCAGTACCTATGCCTAAATGGGTCCGTTTCTGCTAGTCAGTGTGTATGGACCAGCCAAACCAGAAGAGTGTTCATCAGTTCCAGGTAGGAGAACTACTACGAAAATGTAAAAAAAATATCATCACCTAAGCATACTCAACTAATTCTTGGGCTGTTTTGACTATCTTTGACATTTATTTATGAAAAAAGTTTATACAAAATTTAATCTTCATCACATTCTATACACTTTCGCCCCCAGTGCGACGTCAAACGACATCACATGCTCAAGTAATTTTTCATGATATTACATTTCACTACATCACTATAATAATATTAAAAATAATGTCCGGTTTAACTAGATGGCACCACAAGCGCAATTTCCAGAATAAAAGTATATTCTTCCACTTCTTCAGCTGAAATGTTATTTTTTTCAGTGCCAGTGCATCGCAAATGACCGCATACTTGAGAAATCAACTTCCTGCCTACGTGCAGGACTCATCTGATAGTGCGAGTGATACTGTGCAGCAGAGCTTGGCTCGTGTTCTTCCTCTATCATCCGACGATAGAATCACCATTATTTCCCCGATTCCACTAAGCCAATACGTTTCAGGTAAGAGATACGTAATAAAATGGAGTTGATGAAATTATTTAATTTTCTCTTAAAGGTCGTAGACAGATACCATCTGTCAGTGATAGCATTCAGTGCAACTATACTGTGAGATGGTCAGTCACCAATGACGACGAACTCAACAAATGTCAATGGCTACAACAGGCTGCTGTTAACGTCGGCTTACAGCCTGTCATTACTTGCAACAAAAGTTCCGAAAATGACACTGTGTCCAATATGCAGAACATTCAAAACAATGTGGCAGACATAGCTTTTGTAGACGCCAATTATGGTTACAGAGCGAGAAGGTAATAATATTAGTAATATTAATATTTACTTATTAGGTTCAACCAAAATGAAACGCTAGGATGAATATCCATCGTCTTCTTTTGAATATTCCTGACGGATGGATGGATGATTGATTTTGCGGCCCGTCAACTATTTTAATAGTCAATCGACTGTCAACACGACAAAAAATATTTGTTCAGAAGCAACAACTTGAATTATTCACTTACAAATCCCCAAACCGACTTAATGTTCCATCAACTATCGACACAGCACAAAATATTTGTGCAGATGAAGCTTTATTTATTAACCATAGATTTTCCATACATTTTTCGAAGGAGCAATCAAGTCGAAGAGATTTACAACTAAACACCAAATAACTTTTTTTAAACCACTCGACTCGCGTTTTGCTAACCGTGTTAGCATCATCAGGAGACTATGTTAGCATCATCCCTTAATGATGCTAACATGGTTAGCGAAACGCGCTTCGAGAAGTTTAAAAAGGTGATTTAGAGTTTAGTTGTAAATCTCCTCGAGTTTAGTGTTTCACACTGAAGGTTCCAATAGAGGAATTAAAAGGAGCAATCATTCATCTATGTGTATTTCTGAATTTACCAATAAATAATTTAAAAAACTGAATGAACATATATCTGAAAAATAACGAAACGTTTAAAATTAAAAAAAAATCAATTAGTTACTTTGCCAATATTATTTGTTTTCATTCATAATACATCTCTCCCGCATCCATACATTGCTAGGCACGTCCAACCAATGCTAGCATAGATTTTTTAAATCTTTTTTCCAAATCTCACCAATGATCCTCGACGCGGCTTCTTGGACTTGTGTAACACTGTCATAAAACGTTTCTTTCATGGCCAGCTTGAGTTTCGAGAACAACATAGTCACACGGATATAAATCAGGCAAATACAGAAGATATTGAAGCACACAGACTTTTTTTCACCAAAAATTTACGAACAGCGACGGTTCTGTGGGGCTACGATTCTGTGGAACCAATCGAGCACAGACTTTCCTTTTGTTTAAATCCTTCGTCAAAATTCTGTGAATCATGTCTTGTTTTGATCGTGTTTAATTCCGCCGCTCTCCATCTCACGATGAAATTCCCATTGTAGGCGATTATTTCACGCAGGTTTTCTACCAGTTCATCGCAATTTTAGTTTTTTGGCCGGCCTGGCTTTAGGTCGTCTTCCAAAGCACTACGACCGTCCTGGAATCACGGGCGTAGCCAGGGGAGGGGGTGTTGGTTCAACCCCCCCCCCCTCCCCAAATAAGCCAAATATTACCTAATATACCGAAAAAATACGAGGAGGGAAGAGAGTTAAATTATTACATTTGAATTGAATATATATGCGAACTAGTGGACGTTGCGCACAGTAACGCCATCTCTTGTCGAGTAGTCGAACTATTTTGTATCGTATGGAAATTTTGCGTTGTTTCTCGATTATTCGCCACGCCCCTCGGTCGGAATGAGCGGAGCTTGGTGGAAGTTTGTGGTAGTTTCTGGACGGCTACTACTGGGCTGCTATATAAGCGGTACGTGACCGCGCTTACGGCAGTATTGTTCCATGCGAACTCGAAGCGAATATAAGTGAAAAGTGGTGAACGAATAGTGAAGAGAATTAAGTGTACCGTGTAAGTGAGTAATTTTAGTGCAGTGTTAATCGGTGACCTTGTTAAGGATAGATACGTGAATCATTATTACTGTCGAAAAATGGAGGGGAAAAAAAGGAAGGGTGATAAACTTAAAGGTATGGACTACTGGAAAAAGTGGTGTAGTCAAGGGGTTTCTAATAAAGAAACAAATTTGGATTTAGCTATCAAAGCTTCAGCTACCTTGCATGCTGGTAAGATGACTGGGATGACAAGCGGGCCCTCGCCCTCGACCTCAATCACAATACCGAATATCGAAATCGATACCATGTCGCTGGTGCCCTGTTCGAGACCTTCAACTGCAGAATCTACATCTCGTCTGCAACAGGCCAGCTTGCCTGTTACCTCATCTTTTACAACTGTAGCTAAGTTGGATGTTGGTTTTTACGCGAATCAAGAAAAAATATTGGATGAATATTTTAAAGTCCAAATTTTAAAAACGCCATGGAACCCACCCAGAGATTATAAGTTTCCTATTTCCACAAAACGAAACTTGCGCTTTCAATTGAAATGGTAGGCGAGATTCCCCTGGTTGTCATATTCGGAATATAAAAGTGGAGCATACTGCAGAGTTTGCGTGGTAATGGGACGTTCTCTTGATGAAGGTAAAGGCGGTCATCAAAGGATCAGCCAGTTGGTAACCGAACCTTTTTGTAAGTGGAAAAATGCCCTAGAAATATTTGAAGCTCATGCGAAATCGGGATACCACAAGCGAAATTCAGAACTGGCAGATAACTTTCTAAAAGTAATGTCTTCGCACGCTTTTTCGGCCACTGAACAGCTGTCTTCTGAAAGAAAGAGACAACAAGATTAGAATCGAAAGAAGCTAATCCCTATCGTTGCATTGGGATTGTGCAGTCTGTTGGTTCCTACTTTCGACATTCTGCTCAACGCACTGCTTTGTTGAAAGAAAAAATGCAAGAGCTACTACCCGTCGGTAACCAAAAAAGCTTGCTCTCAATGTGTGAAATACGGTGGGTCCACAAACATGAAGCTATTATAAGATTCAGGGAAATTTATTCAGCGATTGTGAATGCTCTCGAAGAAATCCAATTTAATCATAATAAGGAAACATCGCAACAAGCCGCCCAATTGCTAAGTACGATTCGATCTTCGGATATTGTGATGTGTTTAGTGATTCTTCAAAAAGTTATGAACTATACATTGTCGCTATCAAAACAATTACAGACTATTGACATCGATCTTATCACGGCATTCAAACATGTAGATGATGTTATTAATGTCTTACAACTCCTGAGAAACAACACTGACTGTGAAGACGCAAAGGTTTTACTGGAAGAAAATGGTGGTATACTGCGGATGCAACGCGTCGTCGGAAGACAATTAAATAGACCGAACATTCCTGCATTTTATGTATGCACGTATTACAAAATTAATTTGTTCATTCCATTTCTTGATCATACAATTCAACAATTGGTTGAAAGGTTTACCAAACATCGTAAAGTAGTATCAGCATTATCTGGTGTGCTACCTTCAAATTTTACTGCCAGTTCTGAAATTAAAGAAGCAATTTCCATGTATTCGTCACTACTTCCCGAAAGCAACATATCAGTGGTTAAAGCAGAACTTGAGGTATGGAAAACAGTGATGACAAGTATCTCGCCTACCCCGAAATCTAGTTTGGAATGCCTAGATATGTGCGATAAAAACCCTTATCCTAATATTTACACATTACTACAAATCTTGGCTACCATTCCTGTATCCATTGCTACCCCAGAAAGGTCTTTCTCGAGCCTAAGGAGACTGAAAAACTATTTACGAAACACTACAAGTGAAAACAGACTTAATGGTTTGGCTCTCATGAACATTCACTATGGAACAGAAATTCATGCAGATGAACTAGTGGATATATTTAAAAGAAAAAGCCGAAAATTTCTTTTTTAATGGTTTTAGATTTAGCGCAGAGGAACGAAATTAATTTAACAATTTCATTTAAAGTTAAGAACTTTATAAATATGTCGTAATTTTTCCGATGAATATATAGATATTAAATTTCATGTAAGTATATTTTTGTTGTTTTATTTACTTCAAACATCCCAAATCGGCAACGCCCCCCAAACTAAATCCTGGCTACGCCCGTGTCTGGAACCGCTAGTCCAGTCCAACACACCTGTACGTGATAAACAATCATCGCCATAAACTTGTTTCATCAACTCAAATGTTTTTGTAAGTTTTACCAAGCTTGAAACAAAATTTATTATTAGCTCTTTGTTCCATCGTGTTTTTTGACAAGGCGACAAAAGCTACTCTCACTTTAAGCGCTATAATTGAGAATCCGTTGATAGATTCTAATGATGGTAATCTTATTTTATATAGGAGATATGCAGCTTTCAGATTATATATTGTTTCAATAGATGGCACTAATAGTTTTTTTTTATTTAAAACTGTGTTTGTTTCCTTTATTTTTTCAGGAAAAATCTGACCCAAATTGCCTACTTGGAAACCGATAGAAGACAGCTATCCAGAATTGTCATAATTGTCAGAAACGACACGTCTTGGTTCAACGGCAACTTTGAAAATTTGAGAGGCAGGGGCGCATGTTTACCCGAATACGGAGGAAAAGGTACAAGCCACTTAGAATGTCAATTTCAATTTTTAAAAATATATTTTTAGAATGGCTCACCCTGATCGATACGTTGATACAAAAGAGAATTCTTAGCACTACCTGTGATTACGGCGGTGCATTGAGCGGATTCGTTGGAAATTCTTGCGCACCTGGAGCAAGAGAGGCAGAAACTGACATACCAAATACGAATACCGGCCTATTCTGTGCAACGTGCATCCCAACACTACCAGTTTTGAGTAAGTTTTTTTAACAGAGACTACGCCATAGGGCTGAAAAAGTATTATTGGGTTGATACAAAAGTTCATCGCGTTTTTGGTGCTAGATAGCATTGTCTTAATCTACAGGTTTATCTGCTTCACACTTGTCAAGTTTTGATGTTTGACACAAGGAATTTCAGTGACTGCTTGGGATAAAAATTATGTTATTTGGTATTTATTTGGTTTTCAATTTTGTTAAGCATTAAATTGACAGAAAATAAAGAGATTTTGTTGTGCTTTTTTTATGTGAAAATGCAATACAATGCAAGAATTTCCCTCAAAAAATCAAACGAATCAAAAAATGTATCAACCCAATGATATAACATTATTACATACTACGCCAAATACAAAAACTTCAAGAGTTTTCTACGCACACCATAACCAAGTTAACATCATCAGGACAAAACAGTTCCTGATGAAGCTACTTCGTTAGTGCGAAAAGCACGATGAGCAATTTCAATGCATTTTGGTATGTATGGAAAATTCATGAAGGTCATATGTTGACTGACATAAACTTGTATAAACTAAACTTCACTTGTGACACCATCTTATTTCAGCTGCCAGCTATTGCAATGCTGATTACAGAAACAAATATTTCGGCAGTGAAGGAGCTCTACAGTGCTTGGCTGATGGAGCTGGTGAATATGCTGTTATATCGTTGAATGGTAAGATATAAAACCAAAGGAGGAATTTTGTCGCATAATAAGAAATGAATATATTGTTTGAAATTGTTCTTTTGTGAGATCTATCCGAAAAACTAATTCGATAAAAAACTATATTATAACTGGTGAAATCTCGTAAGTTCCTGTGAAATGATAGCGCTAGCAACTGTGTTAACTGTATCTCTTCATAAAAAAATGCAGATTAGTCTGCAACAGCGCAATTCATGACTGGAGTTTTACTTCGTTTTTGCGTTGTGCCCTCACTGGAGAACCTGCCCCGTTAGAAAACGAGTCTGATCAAATCACTGATTTTTTTTTAACCCTAGCTCAATAAACATAATTTCCAATAACAGTCTCACTAAATATTAGTCATAATGACTAACAAAATGAAACTTCATTTTTTTCTGAATAGTAGGCTCTATTATTAAACAAGTAACTAGTTAAAAGTATAGTTATTAAATTTACTGAAAAACTACCGCAAATTTCAAAAACTTAATCCTTGCACTCACTGCAAACTGTAATGGCCAAACATACATGCAGCATGGGACTTTGTTCATTCAGTACGTTTCTAGTACTCAGCAAATTTTGCATTTGTTTGGCTGCGCTTGAAAAGTACTTGGCACAACACTTTTTTTTAATATCTTTTTTAATATATCAATTTTTAAAATATATTTGATACGGGCCTTGATATCACTTCTCAAAGTCATAGTATCGTACCGTTCCCGCAACCACGACTCAGTAAGATTATCAGTCAAACTTTGCACGAATACACTGCGTTTTAATGATTTTGCCGTTATCTAACCATGTTAGGTACGTACATAAAATACGCGTTGATCATGCATAGGTTCAGGATATCATAAAATATGTATTGAGGTCATCTATTGTGTGTTATGTAAAATCTTCGTTGGACTTCTCCGACCATTTTATTTCGCGACGACATCATACACAGTGGATCTCGGATACCCGATGAACTGAATGATTTCTGCCGCAGAGCGCCCAGCGCGAACATTTTCGATAATCGCGGCTCTTATCGGTTATACTCCGCACTTGGTTCCGACATTGCGACTATCTCGAGGTTATGACTGTTTAGTACATGCGTCAAGCTGTTTGAACGCCAATCGCAATCTCTACAAGTGGTATAGAACGGCGGGAAGTTCAAATTGAATTTTATTCGGATTTGGGCGCCGCACCCTATAATTACTTATGACCGCCAACCTTGCCATTTTCACTATACTTTGTTAGATTTTCACTTTTATTACTACATTTTTGCAGATTATCGTCATTATTTATTTTTTCCCATACAGAAAGATTTTGCAGGTCCAATAATCGACGTTATTCAAGAGATTTTCTACAGATATCCATAGTTGGTTTTTTTTTTGTTATAATTTCTCTTCTCAGTGTTCCTTTCGGGGACATTTTTCTCTTCGATTCACTAAAGTGAACTATGTCAGCATCTTTGACCACAATCACTCAAAACGTGCTAGATTAACTAATAGTCATTTTTTCGTTATACGTGTTTAGAGGTGGTTGTCCAAATATGGAAAGTTCACCTCAAGGTAAGTGCATAAAGTATATTTAGTATCATTAGAGTAACTACATTATAAAGTGCCTATCACATATATTAATTATCACTATAACTCAATTCAGCAATTTTAGAATTTACTCTTTACAAAAACAAATTTTTATTTTTTTTTTCGGCAAGTTCGAATGCTCTGTATTTCACTGTTTAGTAGAATACTCTTCAGAGCACCATAATGTGACATAAAAAGAAGTTACTCACCTGAAAAAATGTAAGTTTCATAATTCAACTTGCTGATTTTTTCACTGTCTGTCACTGTCGGTCACTGTCTCGAGTACTGGGCGGAAGTTATGCGAACAGATTTTCGTATGTTTCAAGTTCTCCAACCATTGAAGGTAGCGGGAATGAAAACTAGTTATCGGAGGGTTATAACCTCCTCCTCAAAATAATGACAGGTAATAATAAGGCTCGCATATCCGCAGACATAAAAAAAAATCATGGAATCACAAAAGGAAAAGGTTTAATTGTCGATAAGCCGAAATCCGATTTTGGTAGCTCCAGCAGCGATAATACTGCAAAAAAGATTCTTCAAATATGCCGAAACTTCAGCTGAAATCACTGGAATTGGAGTTGAGCTCATTTTGATATGTGTTTCGAATGGTTACAACATTAATAAGAAGTATTGGAAATATGCAGAAAAAAAGACTGGTAATCACTATACAAGTTTTTACGAATGATAACTCGTGTCTGGCACTTTTGATCCATGACTGAGACATCGTCGCGAACTTCATAATTTTCATTGGACATCTTAGTGAAGAGGCGCAAGAAGTCCTCAATAAACCGAAAATCATCGAGAACCCACACAAATCAAGACATGCTTAACAATCTACTTATTTCATCGGATCTGCTGATTTCAACTATTAAAAAATTACTATAGAAAAAACTAAGATTCATTGTAATTGCGATTGATGAGAATAGCTGCATAAATCAAAACCATTACATTTGATGAAACTCTTATAAACTCCATTCAGACACCCTCCATGACATTCTTTCTTTATATCAATATTGCAGATCTGCCAGATACCTATAGCATAAACCCACAGTATCGCGGAGTGGCCAGAGATGGAAGTATTATCAACGTCAACGACTTCTACACCAGCAACGACGCTCCCTTGGCCATCATCACTGCCGGTGAAATTCTTATCCGCAGGGACAACCCAAAATTCCAGGACATAGTACAACTCTTGAGGAGCATCGAGAAAGAGTTCGGTCAGAATCTAGACAAGGCCTTCAAAGTATTCGAGAAATTTAACAACATCCCTGACTTGCTATTTCCGGTAAGTATGCTTTTGTTTTGATTATTATCAAGGCTTATCAAGCCTTATTTTTTGATTGGGGCGTAAACGATTAACTCAGATTAAAGGCTAAACAATATAGATTGGTACGATGTACAGAAATCTTGCAGAAACACTTCTGTGGGAACGAGTTTTTATACTCTTACAACACGGTGTCTATAATGGGATATATCCCTAATACTATGAGATAAATTTTTTATTATTATTTAAGTAGGAGTAAGCATATACATAATACATATGTATTCTTCATGTTTCTGTGACGCTCCAGCCCCTTGCCAATGTTTGATTTGTAGAAGTTCTTCATCATCTGTTCTGTTCCTGCTACTGTGTCTTTCGTCTACCTCTTTCTTTCTGTTGCCCCCTATTCATATTCCACAATTCTCCTGTTTCTGACAACCCTCCATGGTTTCTGGCATGCTCTACAATATCCAAATCTTTTATAATTGCTTCAGTTCAAAGTTATAAAGGGTTTACCAATAAAAATGATTGAACTTCAAAATTAAATAAAACACATTTTTTGCTTAAAATCGGTTCCGAGTGCTTTATTTAAGAGATTCAGAATTTCTTTATTCAATATTTCAGCCAAATGGCCATCACGGCTCTTTTTGCAACCACGGATCCGCTCGCACCAATTTTCGATGACCCTGTCGCATATTTCGAGCTGTATGGGGACTATGGCTTAACGAATGTTTGTTTCAACGTCACCAATAGTCGCGGGTTTATTGCTATAAACCTGTGTTTTCACATGCCTCCAGAGAAAATAATTGACAGGAGTTAAATCGCATGATCTCGGCGGCCAAGCGATGGGAAATATGCGGTGGTGCGATATCCTGTTGAAGATAAAGATCATCCGTGTCGATTCCATTAAATTCCGGGAAAAAAAATCTTCCAGCATTGCCTTGTAGTGGTTGGTATTGATGGTAAATGACCGATGACTCTTCCATGCCAAAACCCAATCCAAACTGGGATCTATTATGGATGCGAAGGAGTCTCAAGTATCACGTGTGGATTAGATTCGCACCAATACCGACAATTTTGTTTATTGACGAAGCCATTGAGCCAGAAATGAGCCTCATCGGAGAAGATGATTTTGCGATGAAATTCTTGTCGGTTTTCGTTGGCCCAATTGGCAAATTCACCTGGAATACAATGGTTGGTTGGCTTCAATTCTTGTGGCAGTACCATTTTACGCGGATGCAAGCCTAAGTCCGACCTCAAAATTCGCCAGGTTGTCATTGGCGAGAGGCCTAACTCTTGCGAACGACGAGCAACCGAAACGTTGTCATTTTCGGCTACGCTTGAACGGCGGCAATATTCTTAACACTTCTGGTTTTTTTGTCCTACAGGCATGGAGAGCTTTCAAATTTTCTAATAACACGATCAATAGCCTGTTCAGAAGAACCACCAGGATGGGTTTGAATTGCTTGTTGAGAGGATTGCTTGCACGAGAGGACCGCGAATTTGCGAAATATCTAAACGTTCTTCTAACGTGAAACGAACCATGATTTAATTGCATTAACCTTTCGGAAAACAACTCACAAGACATGTCAAAAAACAGTAAACAAATATAGCAGCCATGATCAGTCAAAGTTTCATCATCCCTAATGGTAGACCCTTTACATAATCCTCCAATTTTCATTATTCTTCAAGTACTCTTATCTTTAGAAGCTTGAATGGCCTTAAAATTTGGGTTGACAAAAGATTTCCCGTAAGGTGCTTTTTTGCTGTTTTTTTTTTTGGTATTGCCGTTCGAAGTTGGTCAGTTTTGGCTACAAATTGATACCGCATCCATCCTATTTTCCGGACTTGCCGCCCTTCTCTTTATAGACATGAAGAAATGGCTGTCTGGCCGCCATTCACCATAGCCACCATTGAAAATATACCACACGATATATGTGAAAGAGTAATCGAAAATTGGGTATCCAGATTAAAGGACATTATTTTGAAAACATAACGCCATTATTTGTTCTTCAAGATAAAATGAGATAAAAAATTACCAGATTATCACTTATAGTTATCATTGTGCGTCATTTTAAAGTTCTGGCACTCTTATTGGATAACACTTTACATTAAAAATATATCCAGAAACTTATCCGAAATACCATACACAGAAATACGACCCTAATTTTGAACCAAATATCCTGAATGAAGAGTCTCTTATCACATCTTCACATTAATATATTTTTTTCTATTAGGACTCTACGCCAGGGATCACAATTAGCGGTGGAGGCAACGCATTCATTGCTCGATACCAAGAATTACTCAAAAATTCTGAACTTTGCTCAAGAGGACAGACCCCTTCCGGAGGCATTCCAATTGTACCCAGCCTGACCATCATTATAATTTTTATATTTGCTCGGATGTTTTAATTTAGATATATTTATCAGTATTGTGTCATAAAATGTACAGGGACTGTTAAGTTTTTAAAGATTTTTAGCTATAATTGTATAAAATGTGATAAATTTTGCACATTTGTTCTTTTTTTAGCATGACATATGGACCTGAGTAAGATTCATTTCGTTAATATTTAAAATATCGTTTTATAGTTTAATTTAAGTAGCGTTAATTAAAAAAACAAGCCGAATCAAATTGGTGCTTATTTCCAATTGTCGTGGAGTGTGTGCTTTATTTTCTACTATTCCTATTTATATCAAGAAAACTTTCATAAATAAAGAAGTTAGCAACATTATACATAGTTTTTTCTATCACTTTATGGTTCGTAGCTATTTTTTTGGTGAACTGGACTTGTCTGGAACTGGACTGCGTTCTGAAAATGATAGTTTGACAGCGATGACAATTTCAGGCAATGGTGTGCTATCAAGTTTCGTTGCGAGCTTGGGCACATTGTGAAGAAAACTGTTGTAAAACTTCAACAGGCCTATGGAAACAGTGTTTTGTCAAAGACCCAGATTTTCATTTGCCTTATTCATCAGACTTGAATCCTTGTGACTTTTTCTTTCTCCTAAGACTGAAAATTCATCTCAAAGGACCAGCTGAAGGCGATTTCAGAATTTGAGTTCCAGCACTGCTATGAAGAGTGGACAAACCATATTCAGTATTGTGGGGCTTCTCAAGGCAACTACTTTCAAGGGGACAATGGATAAATATTCACTATATAGTATATCTTATACACAAAATATGATCACTGTATATGTATGTATGTATATATATATATATATATATATATATATATATATATATATATATATATATATATATATATATATATATATATATATACAAAATGTTCATATATATATATATATATATATATATATATATATATATATATATATATATATATATATATATATATATATATATATATATGAACATTTTGTTAGGTGCTTGACTGGGGACGAGCACCACCCACCCCTTCAATTGGAGGGTATATATTTCGCCTCTCGATGTTTAGGCTCTTCAGGGTACCGACATATGTTCTCTTGTCAAGAATAGGGGGACCCTATTCACAGTCAACCACCCATAGTTTCGCCGGCTTCCCGTCTGCTGGCGTATATATGTAATGTAAGACTTCTTTGGACAGCGTTAACAACAGTAGTTGAGTGTCACATACACCCAACCGCTGGGTTCCACAATCTGATGTGGAACACACAATAACCTGCGTCTCCGCCCAAATGAACATTTTGTTAGGTGCTTGACTGGGGACGAGCCCCAATCACCCCTTCAATTGGAGGGCATATACGAGAGGCGAAACATATTCGCAGAATTCGCAGGTTGTTGGGTGTTCTATATGAGATTGTGGAACCCAGCAGTTGGGTATATGATTACACTCAGCACTGTGGTCTCATTGGACGCAGTCCAAAGAATTCTAACACTGCATATATACGAGATCCGACGGGAGGTCGGCGAAAGTATGGGTTGTTGACTGTGGATAGGGACTCCCTATTCTTGACGATAGAGCATATGTCAATACCCTGAAGAGTCTGGAACATCAAGAGACGAAACATATGCCCTCTAATTGTAGGGATGGGTGGCGGTGGCTCATTTAGGTGGAGACGCAGGTTGTTGAGTGTTCCACATGAGATTGTAGCTGAGACACAAGCTGAGAAATAAAATGACACAGATGTTTGCCTTAGTGCGCGAGAATCGCATAGTGTGTAGGGAGCGATTGGAAATGTTAGAGTTTATCAGAAGATTTTATAGAATCTAACCAGTCAAAGACTACGAGATTTTATAGAACAGAACCAGTCAAAGACGAGCGAGCAAATTCCAGATATCGTGTTGGATGAAGTGACATTTCTATCAGTAATGTGCAGAGTTTTCACCAAGATAATATCTAAAAGAATATTAAGAACACTGAATGACGCACAACCAAGAGAGCAGGCAGGATTCAGTAAAATGAATCATATCCAGGTTGTCCAACAGGCCACTGTGCTTGGCTTTTATTGACTATGAAAAGGCATTTAACTCAATATCAAAGCAAGCCATAATGGATGCATTGCTTAACAAGGGGATAGACAGAGTATATGTGAATCTACTGTGATCCATGTATAATTAAAGCTACAAGTACACTTCACATGGATGACTTTGAAGTTAAAATCAACTTAGAATGAAATATACGGCAGGATGACTCAATATCGCCTGTTCTTTTTTCAGCCTGCCTTGAAGAGGTATTCCGTAGTCTGGATTGAAAAGTGGAGGTAATAAAAATCAATGATGCGTACCTAAGCCATCTTAGATTCGCGGATGATATCGTTCTCCTCTCACAAGACCCAGATGAGTTCCAAAAACACTAACAAACAAACAACAACAAACGAAAGTATGTGACATCATTGGAAGGATAAAAGAATTGACATGGTAGTGGGCAGGCCATATAGCGAGGCGATGCGACGACAGATGGACCAAAACAACCCTGGAATGGATATCACTTGATCATAATCGTTCACGAAGAAGACCGAAAACACGATGGGCGAATGACATCATCAAGTATATTGGACCCGAATGGCAGAGGACATTTGTGTGTGTGAGTTTCTGTATGCGAAAAAATGTTTTTATCGCGCTGTGCTAGGCAGTTTTATTGTGGTTCTATCGGTTCAAGGCATAGAAGGTCATTTTGCGGCCAGAGCGCTAATATCATCATGAGGGAGGGGAACTCACCTGTTAAACTGATCTTTTCTAAGGATATATACTTTAAGGACAGGTTCCAAAAGGTTATGTACAGAATGAGATTTAGGTAGGTACAGCAAGGATAGTGGATTAAACTATGATATAGATAGTATTGGAACAGATCAGTAAACAGAAGAGCTATTTCAATTCTTAGAGTAAGATGTGCTGAAGAGAATTATATTTTATGATATAGATTTAGCCTCTTTAGAAAGTCTGCCAGATGTTGAACATTACTGGCTGAAAGGGTCTGAGACAGATTTTGTCGCGGGAGGTACTTTGGTTAACCCCGTTAACGACAACTAATTTCCTCAGCTGTCATTCAGTCCTCTCTACGGATCGCACAACAGTTTGACTGTTGGAAAGACTCGGGCCCCCGGGGTCGTCACTCCCCGTACCCAGATACTAGATCCAGGTTCCGTGAGGGGTCTATCGGTATCGGTTCTACAATGGCAACTTGCCTTAGGATCTTATCTATCGCATCACAGAAAACCTCTTAATTTTTAGATTGAAAAAATTTCAACATTATTAAGATATAATATAATTAAGATATAATAACAACATATGATTTCTAGCCATTAAGGAACCTATGCAATATTAATATACCTTGCTTAAAAATAATCTTTCTGATTTATGCTTAATTTTATTTATTTATTTATAATGATTTAGATCGCTCTATAAAAATGAAAATGTCCATTTAAAATGTATTATACGGTCTGTAAGAATAAGTGTCCCATATGTTGTCCCAGAATGGTATCTCCTTCACCTTTTCACTCTCATATATCTCCAAATTGTCTCCAATGTCCAATACATGCACACTATCCGGTAATGTGGCTTGCCAGGTAATGTTCTGAAGCACTTCTGATGATGGATGGTCAGCTGGAGTAGGATTCCTAAGATTAAAGGAATGTGAGAAAGTGCAGTTTTGATAATTATTATATGATGTACTGTTTACTCTATCGAATAGACGACTGGTTGAATTTAACATATCCAGCAGTGGCACCTTTAAAGGAACACACATTAAAGCTTTTACCTCCAGAGATTTTTATAATAGTCTCTCTTGATTAAACTATTTTTAATATTGAAGCAATTGTCAGTAAAACATTTATTATGAGGGAGGTATCATCAAAGACGATCACTGAAACTCTCGAGGAGCATGCTGACATTGTAAATCCACTGTGCATCTCATTTTAATAGAAAATTTGGAGGAAAAGACCGTTTTATTTCGCAATAAGTTCTACGATCACTCTCGGTATTGTTTCTCGAAAAACATAATGAACAATATAAACAAAAGAGTGTCTTGAATTTAATTTTCATCAGTCGCTCTTTCCTTTGAAAACACTGTATTTTATATTATGAAAAACTATAGTACAATAAAAGTAGTAGCCTACAGGGAAAGACCCTGGAGAATATGGATGATTTTACAAAGACTAATGTACTATAGATATTAAATTATAAAATAGTAAGTTTAATACTACTAGGCTAATTGAAAAGTATATTTAAAACACGTTTATAATTATTGATTAATTTTTTCGTTACTTTTTGATAGTTCACTTTTTAAACCTAATAAAACAATTTTTTACTTTGTTATCTATCACTTATATTTTGAACTTTGTGTGAGTATAGTTTCGTAAAACGATGTTACATTCTCAAACACTACTTTAAAACTTTAAAGTAAGTTTATAGTTGAAAAAATGATTTTATTCTTCCGTATATTCTCCCTTTAGTTCAATAATTTTTTCCAACGGTTTTCCAATTCATTTATTCCATCTCTGAAGTGATTTTCTTTGAAGTCCTTCAAAATACTCATATACGGCTGCTATAACTTCTTCATTTGACGCTTGCCACGTAGGAATTTTTTGAGGTTTGTGAACAGATGAAGGTCGGGGGCCAGATGTTGAATATGGTGGATGCTCCAGCAATTCGTAGTGTAACTCGTTCAATTTGGCCATTGCAAAAACACCTATATGAGCTGATGTATTGTCTTAATGAAATTTTTGCTTCCAATTGATCCAGAAGATTGTAATAATACTGTAATACTGTCAAGTTATTGATTTACCGGTTTGGAGGTAATCAATTAACAAACATCACAAAATTGATGCTATAACCTTTTTAGTCGATATTGACCACTTTGGCTGCTTCAAAGTTCAACAATTGGGCTCGGTCTACTCTGCAGTTTATTGTTGCAGTTCAGGATCATATTAGTAAACCCAAGTCTCATCCATAGTTACAAAACGACGTTTGAAATCTAATTTATTCTTTCGAAAAGGATCCAAATGTTGGTTAGAAAGTTTTACTCGAAGTCGTTTTTCCAATTCCTTTTTCATCATATTTTGAAAAAGGAATTGGTTCACCCGTTCGGTTGAGATGTCCAACCACATGTATAGAATTAATTATTTGTTCAGTAGTTGCACTTATTGAACGTCCAGAAGGAGGATCATCATCCAAGCTTGTACGACTAATTGAACGACGACTAATGAATTTCCATTGCCTTTAAACCTTTTTTTGTAAAGAATTTAATCACTGCACGATTTTCAATAATTTCCATTTAAACAATATCACTGATACGTTTACTTTAAGCTGTTGTTTTTGTACGAATTTATCGACAGATCAATTTGAAACTTCACATATGCTCATATGAAGGATGAAACTTCAAAAACTCTATAGGTGTCGCTCCGCGAACTTTTTAATTAGCCTAGTACTATGATCAAAAAGTAAGGTTTTGTTTGGCGCCCTTACGTATCGCTACAACCATTTTTTTTTTAATTGGGATGACCTCCTCGACCTCCTCCGATTATCCTCGACATTTTACAGAAGTTTTATATTCTTTCGCTTGTTAAATTAGAAATCGTAGCGTCTTTTGTATTTGTTAAACATTTTTGTCGGCGTTTTTAAAATGGCTAATTTTACCCAGACAAGAATTTGCATCAAATGTCAAAAATTTTATGTTCTGATGCATTAAAAATAATGAGAAAATGTTAGGGCAATGAAGCTTTGTCAAAAAAATATTTACAAGGGGTACAATGAATTTAGGGATGATAGAGAAGCAGTTGAAGGTAAACCTCGTACACGAAGACCTTTCACATCAATCAGTGAAGAAAACATTACAATATTAAAAATCGTATTGAGTAATCGCCAGATCACCTACCCTCGTATACAACAATTATTCACCAGTTTGTCACTAAAATTCAAACAAATACCATTCCACAAACATCATATTCACCAGATATGACCCCGTGAGACTTTTTCCTGTTCCCTTGATTAAAGAAACTACAAGTTTATCAATTTCGTGGTTCAGAAAATACAGCCCTGTATTTTAACAACTGTCAAACTTAAATGTCATCCAAAGTGCGATTTGTTTAGATTTGTTTAGGTTTGCCATTTTGCAAATTGGACCACTTAACCACCAAACAAGGCGTTAAAATTGTTAAAAGTTTTTACAAAAATGGCGATTCTGCCGTAGCCACGTTTCGCGCCTTAAGAGCAGAATGTAGTCGCCATAATCGTCCTTCTGAGTTCACAATTTCCAACACATTCAAGAAATTTGAAAATACTGGATATGATACGAATGTGGTAAGATATGTGCATCATCATAACGCTCGCTCAATGGAGTATACCGCTGCTGTTAGTGAAAGTGTAGCTGAAAATCCAAATTTATTGATTCCTCGACATTCACAATCTGTGGACTTGTCTTTCGGGACATTATGGCTTATTTTGCATTTGGACTTGCACCTTCAACCTTACAAAGTTCAACTCACGCAAGAATTGAAGCCCGCCGAGCATACGCCATTTGGGGGCTTAAACATTCACCTGATTTTTCAAACAAAATCTTCTTCAGCGATGATGCTCATTTCTCGCCCAACGGATATATAAATAAGCAAAATTGCCTTATATGGGGTTCTGAAAACCCACAAGTGATTTTGGAGAGTCAATTACATCCGCAAAAGGTGTCTGTTTGGTGCGCGTTATGGTCTGATGGTGTCATTGGTCCGTACTTCCTCGAAAACGAAGAAGGGTTGACTAAACGTCAATTCTGAGCACTATAGTCGTATGATAACCGATTATTTTTGACCAGAAATTGAAGATTTCTATCTGAGCGATATGTGATTCAAAGGAGACGGTGCCACAAGTAACAGAACACGACCAATTTTGGCTTTATTGCGCCAGAAGTTCCCAGGCCGCGTAATTTCGAGATTTGGTAATGTCAATTGGCCGCCGAAATCATGCGATTTGACGCCGTTGGACTTTTTTTTGTGGGGCTACACGAAAGATCGTGTTTACGTGGACAATCCTCAAATTCTTGAACAGTTGAAAACCAACATTTGTCAAATCATGGCCGAGATACCAGCCGAAATGTGCTGAAAATTAATCGAAAATTACTTTGATTTACTATTGAGTCGTGCAAGCGGTCACGTGCTGGACATTTAAATGCTATTGTATTAACCCACACACATACATACACACACACGCACGCACGCACACACAAACATACACACACACTCTCACACACACACACACACTTAATGGCAAAGTCCAAGCAATAAAATTTAAAAAAGAAGGTAGGCAGTCATGGCACTGCCGACAGAAGTGAAAACTTGAAACTTAGGAATAACTGTTTTTTTTTTAAATTCTAAATGAATTATTGTTTAAATGTATAATTTAATAATGTATTTTTTTTCCTCTAAACAAATATTGAAAATGGATATTTAGAAAAACTAATTATATTACAATACTTTTTAGTAAACTTCTAATGGTGAAATTGAATGATTAAGTTTATAAACAATTATTTTGCAAAAAATAACAAAATGTATTTTATTTCTGACAAATTAAACCACTTAGCAATAATTTTGAGAAATTAAATTAATTATAAAATTTTATAGAATTTTTAATTTTAAAATCTGTGACAAAAACACAATCGAACAACTAGAAATCTGTTTTAACATGCTAGTAAGATAACTCCAAAGTCACTATGAAATATTCATTGCACGATGTATTGCAGAGATTAAATATTAGAAAAATAAATAATATCAAATTTTTCAACGCAAATATTGATCCCAATATTGGAAATATTCGAAAATAAATGCTTTGTTTTTGTTATTCGTTTTTCTATATAAAAATATTAACATATTAAGTACTCATTCTTGTACTGCACAGTGATTCTACAATTAAACAATTAAAATAATCATAATCTAAAACACAATTTAATTTAAAACACATTCAAAATAATTGGCGTCGCCACGTCTGGCGCAACACGTCACTAGCATGTCAGTGACGCGAACCCATAAATTTTGCGAACCCATAATTTATAACCTTTCCGAACCAAATATTCTTTCGAAAATCTACAATATTTTACATCAAAAAATCACATCACATCAAAAAATCATCGTAATCTCAATTATTTGTGTGCTTTTATAATTTTACTTTTTGAAGCACAAAATGAATAACCCTTCACTTCGTGGACACCCTTTTCGGTCCATAAAGACGTTTTCAGTCCAGAAGTCGAGTATAAATATGTTTGCAAGACTGGAAAAAACATTGGAATAAGTGTATTGCAGTGAGAGAGGATCTTTTTGAAGGAAACAAAATAAATTTGGATGAATAAATAAACGCTTTGTGTTATCAACGGTTCCTATTACGCTCTTGCTTGGTCTAATCCAAGAACCGTAGTATATCTTGACAATGTCTCCTCCATGATAAAACTATTAATTAAAACTATCTTATAAAAAATACTTACGAAGTTTTTATGAAGTTGCTCCACAGGGTAACCATGCGATCCCTGGTCAAGAAATCAGCTTCTGTTTTTAGAGGAATTGTTGTAATATTGAATAAGTATGGTACATCTGCACCATGCGATACCTTACCAGCACCTAGAATTAATATTGGAAATAATAATGTGATTATTTACTGCAAGCAATGGCGGCCCGTGGGTTTTTAAAGTGGGAGGGCGTAGAAGAAAATACTGCTGCTGGAGAATTTGTTTTTCTTTCCCCTCCCTCCTTTTTACTTTTCGGGCTCTTGAAACCCTATACAGGAGGTGAACCAGGAATATGAGTTAAAGGAAAGAAACTGAACAGTAATAAATTGCTGTTTTGCTCTGAAAAATTGTTTATTGTGATAACTGCTGGAGGGGCGGCGCCCCAACGCCCTCCCTCACGAGCCGCCTCTGACTGCAACTCATAAATAGCATGGTGGAAACAGGATAATGTCATGGAAGTCATCAACAATTCTAGAAAACTTACAAAGAAGAAAATCCATTCCTGTTTTTGTCAAGATTTTGTTCATTTCTGGTGTGGTGTGGCCAATTTCGGTAGCTTGGTATACCACTTTAGGTATCTTGTACGTCGAAAATGTGTTTCCATTATTGCATTAAACAAGTTTAGATAGCTTTCTCTATTTGAATATTATTAAAGTAGCTCAACATATTGAAAAGTTTGGCGACCCCTGACTTAGTTATTTATCGTTATGTGAACTGTCATAGAAGAATTTTTGCACTTCCTAGTCCATTCGGAGTACATCGATTGAATGTTGAAGTTTTTTCTATTGAAATTGGACACAGAACATAAATCTTTGAACATTTTCCCTAGACATTTACAAAGGTCGAAAACTTGACAAAGAAAACACAAACAAGATTTCTTATTTTTCAACGTAATCACCATACAATTCAAACATTTCAAACTTTTTAATACCATCAGAAAAATACGATTCGTCCAACTCTGTAAAATTAGTGGTTGTCTCAAAATTAATCTCATCGTTCAGAATCTTCATTCAGTGAGCCATTTCTTCAGGTTTGAGAAGAGGGAGTAATTATTGGCAACGTAGCACTTTATTTTTCCTCCGATGTTGACGTTTAGCCTTTAATTGGTCCAAAAGTAAAAAGTAATTAATACTCCACGATGACAGCCCTTTCTTTTGCCAGGTAATCTACGTGGGTTGTCCAAAAAATAAGTCCCAATTTTTTTCACAAAGAAAATTACATTTATTTGCAATTAATTATATATCGTTGGAAAGCCTGGACTTCTATTATTTTTTTACATAGCCCCCATTGCGATCGATGCATTTTTTCATTCGGTGTGGCATTTTTCGTATACCCACCGTATCATAGAACTCTTCCACCACGGCGCGCAGATAGCGTACGGCCTCTTCTTTCAACTCCTCGTCGGTCCTGAAATTCGTTCCACCCAGGTGTGACTTCAAAGCAGAAAAGAGACGATAATTAAGCATTATCCTCTCTACTTTTGCAATCGTTTCATAGACTGTTCATCATAGACGTCTGTACGTCCGTTTTTAAACTCTATGCCATTTTTGACGTCCATACACTGTCCGCACGTTTTTGATGTCCATACACTGTTGTCCCTACACTTCACATAATTAATGATGAATTATTATATAGAATAATTTTAAATGAATAATTTATAGTGCCAAACAAAAACTGAGCATCGCAGCCAGCTCGGGGTGGTGGAGTTTTGTAGGCCAAGTGCTACCGGATCTTGCGTTAAAACACTCCTAGCGATTCCAGCGCCTTGGAGACCTTACTTTACGTACAACCCTCGTATGAACACCATACCACGAGAATACCAAAAAACCGTTAGCATGGCTTTGTCTGAAGTTGAAATGGTTTTCGCATTCTGCGGCGCACATTCAACTGCCCCCAGCTACTCTTTGGATTACTGTTTTATTTCTGACACGGTAAATCCATGTCTCACATACTGTTATAAAATAGCCAAGAAACTCAGTCAGCAGAATCGCATTTGATCAAGTCTGAATACTCTCAGAACTATGCGTCTTTGATTGACTGTTAATAAACATTGCGCCCGTCAAGCTTTTTCATAATCAAAACATCATGTAAAATATAATGCTCGCGTATGTTCAGTCATGAATTATTTAATGCGAGATTGTGAATGTTTCTGGTATTTTATCGGCCATACTGGTTGTTGCAGCAGCCCCACTTTTTTTTATCGTCGAAAACAAACGGGAAGGATCCTATAAAATTGAATATAACTCTTTTTGAGAGATTAAATCATCTCCTGATTATGCTATCATGGTTAGCGAAACGTGCGTTGAGCAGTTCAAAAAAGTGTTTTGGTGTTTAGTGGTAAATCTCTTCAAGTTTAGTGTATCACACCAAAGGTTCGAATAGAAGAATTGATAACTCTTTTTGTAAATATGTTAAACCACCTAAAACAAAGTACTTTATGACAACTGGAACAATTTTTTATTAATTTTTTAAAAACGTGAATATTTGTTTGCTTTACTTGATCACCACAAACAAACAACTAAACGCATGCGTCTAAAACTTTTCATTCTATCACTTTTTTTAAAGGTTTCAACGCACGTTTCGCTAAACAATATAGCATTATCAGGACATGATTTATTCTGAGATTCTTTAATCTGAGACTAAATATCCTGATGATGCTAACATGGTTAGCGAAACGTGTATAAGAGCTTTAAAAAAGTGATTTGATATTTAGTATTAAATCTATTTGAGTCGTATTAATCAATTGTATGGAGTTTCATTAAAAAATAAAAAATGTAATTAAATCAGTTCACTTCACTTATAAATTATGTTTTTTTTTTATAATGGATTATAATCTAGAACCTACTGGAAGTCTTCTTCTATCAGCTCCTTCAGATCGCGTGTCGCTTTGTCTTTTACAGCTTCAACAGACTCAAATCGTGTTCTTATTTAATGCAGATTTCACCTTAGGAAAGAGACAGAAGTCGCACGGCGCAAGATCCGGCGAATAAAGTGACTGGTCTAACACTTGGATACTGTACTTGGCTAGAAACCTCTTGACAGACAATGTGGAATGAGCCGGCGCATTGTCTTTGTGGAGAACCCATGACTTGTCCTTCCACAATTCGGATTTTTTTCTTATTCTTTCACGAAGTTTAGCAAGAACGTGAAAATAGTAATGTTGATTAATATTTTGACCTTCAGGGAGAGCAGGGAAGGTACACAATCTCATGAATATCGAAAAAAACAAGCGTCATTGCTTTGAATTTTGATTTATTCATTCGAGCTTTTTTGGCTCTCGGTGAATTTGGGCTCTTCCAGTGCATGGATTGGCGCTTCGTTTCAGGATCATAAGAAAAAACCACGATTCGTCACATGTTACTATCATTTCCAATAAGTCTGGGTCATTTTCAATGGCAAGTCATTTCAAAGTGTTAATAAAAACATTTTTGCGAGCTTTTTGTTGTTCAAACGTGAGAAGTTTGGGCCCCATTTTAGCACACTTTTTGCATGTTGAAATTGTTATGTAAAATTTGCCGTATTCTTTGTCAATTCCTACAGTTTCAGCAATCGAACCAGATTATCGATTTTTTCGATATTGTCATCCGTTTTTGACGTGGAAGGGCGACCCGGGCGTGAGTCATTTTCAACGTCTTCTCGACCATCTTGAAAATACTTAAACCACTCAAAAACACGTGCACGCGATAAATATTCATCGCCATCGCCATACAAAAGCGCGAGGTACTGCATTCGAAAGAGAAGGTTACATTCTAAATAGTTGTTGGTCTCTGGTGTTTGGCGCATGCATACTTCTTTTGTAACAGCGTCAGTCTCGTTATTTAATAGCCACACCTCGTATAAGCGTTTTAGTCGAGAGGTTAGTTATTAATAATTTTTTTTGTTGGCAGAACGTTATACTGTCACGATTATGTCAATATTTTGCATGGATTTTGTTGTTTTTTTGACTTGAATAATGTATCGCGAATGGTAATGATAAAACTATTTTTCTTGATAATGGTAAATGTTTAGAAGAATTTCAACCACCCCAGATTCTACTGGAATTAAATTAATTATTAACTTGTTATTTTTTTTTAACTTTTCATCAATAATTAAATCATAATTATATTTAATAGCTAAGAAAGTATCCTACATGAAATTATTTTACTTATTAGATTGAATTATTTCAATGGACCTACAAGTAAACTGGTTTTCATTTAGTAGAACATCATTTAGTTTGTTTTTGTTTTTGGATTAAAATATATAATTGATATCTTCGGATATATGCATTTATTAAGATAGTTAGATGTTAAAATATAATTGGGATTATTGTCAGATTTTTTACTCTTGTTTCATTATTTTAATTTTGAGGTACACTTTAAGAGGGTCATAACCGTAGCGTACTGTATAATCTTCAAGTTTTGTAATGAAGCAACAATATGGGAACAGTTTTTTAAAGCATATGATGAACACTGGTATTGGATGTCCATATTTTTTCTACTACTATAATCGAGAGCTATATTAATTTTATAGGTAATACTTGCTCGGAAAGAAGACCTCTGCTCTTAAATAATATAACACATCATTAGTATTGCTTTCCATGTTTAAGACAAAAACACGCAAACAAGATTGTCTTCCTCGTTTGAGTACTTTTAAATTTCCACAGTTAGGAAATACTGTCCCATCAGATTGAGAATCATTAATAATTGTATTTATTTCAACAGTTATATAATTATGCATTGTTTCATAACAAAAACTAAGTGTAAGCGAATAGCTCGAGATGGAAAAACAAACCAATTTTTAGAAGGAAACGTGCAAGATTTTGGACTTTGTGTATATAGATAGAGTGATTTCATGCGTTGTTGTTTCTCTTTTAAATATTTACCAGTGTCAATTCCAACCAAAATAATGTTTTATCATTACCATTCGTTCATTACAATTTATGCAAAAAATATTGAAATAATCGTGACAGTATAACGCCCTGTCAAAAAAAAAATATCAACAACTAACCTCTCGACTAAAACGCTTTTATTACCGGAAACCACCAAATTGCGACCTGCTAATCATCGTTTTAGATCGCGGACAATATGGCCTTGGATTTTTGAAAATTTTAATTTAGCGCCAAGCACATCATCTTCTGTTAATTCCATTTTGAAAAACTACTTTTAACATTACTTTGGATAGCAGAATAGAAATGTTTGTGCCCCCCGCGGTATTTTTTCATACTTTCCAAGAAAAAAGGCTAATTGTATAAGTGATTTTGTAAACTTGTTATGTTTTATGTAATCTTAATGGTATTTAATATAATTTAGCCTAAAATCATTCGCATTCCGTCTAAGGAGAACATTGACTTATCCCAGATCAAAAGGATTAAGCTATGTGCGGGCCCTTTCCATGCCGGGCCACACGCTTGCAATGGTCACGATGGATGTCATTGGTTTCCTATTATTGTCCAAAAACTTTCGAATAGTTCGAGCTGTTCCAAGCGATACAGCCTTCTGCGTGGCTCTAAAAAGATGATTGTTGCCCAAAGTGTTAATATTCTTTATCAAGATCTCTGGAATGATTCCAGTTGATGACAATACAATCGATATTGTTTCCACGCTTTTCATTTTACATTGTTTTTTCATCTGTTCTTGAAGCTCTTTATATTTTAGATTTTTTTCAGTATACCTAGATTATTGTTGTTTGAAATAGCTATCTATATTCTATAGCTATCTAACACATAACACGTAAACAATATCGGGTCTGTTGTGATTTAATTTCTGCTCGATAAGCACTGTTCGGTCCCAATATATTCTGAAATTATTGCTCTTCAGAACTGGTTCAGGATTGCCATTGTAATATGGGACTTTTTTTGATTCCTTTAGCTGCAGTTTTATTGCCAATTCTTGATGAAAGATCTTAGTCACTACGTCATGCCTTTCTTTATATTCTGTTGCTGCAAATGCTTTACAGCCCCCTGTTATATGGTGAATTGTCTCGGAGACAGACATGTTTCTGCTATTTAAGTCGGTTCTCAAAGCGTATCTCACTCTTTTGATAAATTGACAGCTATGCCATGATCAATTCGACACGCTTACTTCAATAGTATTAATATTATTACTATTTAAATAAAATTTATTTTACCTGGTATCAAAAAGTGTCCCTTACTAGGTGTACCATAGAAGGACAATCTATAAAAATAAACGGGAACATATTTGGATTGAAGGAGTGCTTGCTTGTATGTGGTCCTTACAAATCTGTCATCGCTATACCACTGAAATAATAAATTCAGTTAGATGATACACACATTTCACACAGATGCCCTTTTTTTAACACACTATACTTATTACGCTAATATTTCAATCACTAAAAATTAGGAGGAGAGCTAAAAATTGTCTTATAAAAGCTTTTTGCTTATGTATAAATTTAATTAAGGAACTCTACAAGATTTAGTATTTTTTAACAATTATTTTCTCTACCTATTTTGTCTTTTTTAATATCATCAATGAACAGAGTGAATTTCATCGACATCGAATTTCATTTCGATTCGTAACAATCGAATGCCAAGTGAAAACAAAACAAATAAATTAGCCACCAAGATCGTACGATTTAGCACCTTCATACTTTTTTCAAATCCACTTATTAATGCTTCGTTGATTTTAAAGTTAAAGTTAATGGAATTACGGCTAATTTCAAACTGTAATTCATTTTAAAACTAGGAAGGACACTAGATGAAAACAACAACATACAGGAGAAACTAGAAATCGTATTATGAATCATCGAGGGACGAATAGAGAGTAACAGAAAGAGAGGTAGACCAAAGATACAGTGACAGGTAAGAAGAGACACAGGTACTTAAAAATATTTACTTACATTTAGGACTTCAGCTATATTATCACTGAATGATGCATTCCCTACATATAATTCCTTGATTTCTTCACCAATTTTTATTTTATCTACTCCATCCTTTAACGGCATATTTGGAATTAGTAGCGGCGGATATGAATCTATAGATTCTGCCTTAACTCGAACATCATTTTCCTCTGCAAATTGACAAAAACACAGTCAAAGCTCCTTTTTCTATATCGCGAATACGGAAATCGTGAATACGTAATGGTAATTTGTACGGGATTATAGGGGATATGTTCCAAGATTACAAAATAAAAAGAAAAATATAACAAACGCAATTTAATGAGAGATTTTTTAACAATATGAATAATCATTATCAGGCTTATGCAATAGTTAAAATAACTTAGTAATTTGTTCTTCTTTGGTCGTTTTAAAAAGGCTCTGAATTCAGATTAATATTCGGCGGTGGTGTTAACAATTTGCCTTTGAAAAACAAGACTTCTTTCGATAGACGGATCAATTTTTATAAAAAAATACAAAGCCCATTTGTCATTCGCGAACCTTCGCTCAGGTTTTTTAAGTTCCATGTCATCTTATCAATGCTCGTTGAGGCTTCCTCGTCAATGGAATGGGGTTTATCCAAGTCGGTTTCAGTCCAATCTTCATCTTGTGATTCAAGCAATTCTTGAATGTCACTTGATTCTTCTATTCGAAACAATCTCATCCTATGACATTCGCATGACATTCGATTTCAATGTGTATGGTTTCAGGTCTTGCTGAATGATACTTCTATGTTAACAATGCACTTTGCAATGTCAAAAGTTTGCCCAGCATTGCGTACAATTCATATCAAGATTACATTCCATGTTGTCCAGTATGATTTTAAAGGTTTATCTAATGTAATAAATCTTTAAGGCTTGGATGATTCCTTGGTCCATAGGTTGGAGTAAAACCATCCGGTTAGGTAGTAAAAATATCACTTTTATATCAACAAAACAATGCCGGAACCAGTCAGATAAAATGACACATGTAACTCAAACTTTATTGTTTGAAAGCCCACCAACACTGGTGTCCTTGTTTTGATTTTTTGACAGCGAGAGGATTTAGCGATCTGTAAAGCATAAGTGGGGAACAAAGCAACAGTATAACTCTATATTTTAGTGCCTTAAAGCCAAAGGCGTACTTTTCACTTTTGGATATAAAAGTTTTATTTGAGATTATTTTCCAAAACAGAGCACACTTAGCTTCCTTATGGATTATAGCACCACTTAGAGGCGCTGTAGCCAAAAGAGCAACAGTTTTCAATCCATAATGTTAATGCAGCTTCCATTTTTTCAATTGCTGGATGACAAACAATTTTTGCTGATAGTGATGTTAAAGGCAAACGGCAACATTCCTTTTTCCGTGTAGAAACTAATTTTCCTTTGCTTTTACTCGACATTATAAATCGCCAACAAAGCAGAAGAGACACGTGCTATTCAGTCGAAATTACTCCGACGAATGACAAATTGAAGGCGAGGTTTTTCAAGCGCCATAGCGTCACGCATAATTTGGCGGCGGCGACTTATCTATCAAAAAACTTTTGGCCAGATGACAATATCACTTATTTTTTAATAAATATTTTGATGTTCTTAATTAATGAATTAATTAATGTATTTATTCATTTATTAGTTTTGAAAGGTAATTGGTAAATAAATACTTATTATTCTAAATATACAATATGCATCATTAGTTTTGGATCCGCGAATAAAGAAATTTTTAGTCGCGAATGCAAGAAATGATCACCATTTTTTAATCCGCGAACCCGATTACTGACGCGATTATAGGAACAGTGAATAAAGAGTTTTGGCTGTAGTAGAACGCCTTTAATAGGTCTATAGCAGTAATAGTAGTAATCCTATAATTCCCGTTTAGGACATAGGGTACTGGTGAATTTTTTCTAATTATGGGATGGGCCAGGAATCTCATTTCTGCGATTGGCATACCAACCTCCCGCTGTGGCAGCTTTTTTACCCACGTTTCTCTAAGGTAACCGACCATTCTAGTACTCTTCTTGAGAAAAATCTCTCCTTTCATAGTGTAGAATAGCCATCGGAATTTCCTTCTTCATATCTGTTATCTATCGGTTGTTTCCCTATTCTTTGCCATACATCTTCATTACTTATCCTCTCCGACCACCAAACTTGTAATATATTTCTTAAGGTTTAAAAATACTTGTAATCATTGTTATATGGCCTTGATCAATTTTCAAGATTATAAGCCGTAGAATATAATCGGCTTTACCATCGACTCAAATATGTCGGTACCCTGACGAGCCTGAACATCAAGAGGCGAAACATGTACCCTCGAATTGCGGGGATGGGTGGGGCTCGTCCCCTATCAAGCACGTAAATATATATATATATATATATATATATATATATATATATATATATATATATATATATATATATATATATATATATATATATATATATATATATTTATATATATATATTCATCAAAATTCATAGCATACCCCCTTCTTTGTTGTTTATAACTGCCTTCATAACCTCATACAATTTTAACGTGAATAATATACTGCTGTACTCGTGTTTTAGTTTCAAATGCTTGGAATAATTTTCCTTCATGTTTAACTATACTCTTAGAATAGATGTATATTTACAACAATTGAAACTTACTACCAAAAAAGAACAAAGATTCCTCAGAATTATGACCGATAATGATAGGAACTCTCGCAAAATGTCCACTATCTAGAGATTCGTACATTGGTTCTATCAAAAACGAATCGTCTGTGTCGGCTTCCAAAACCGTGGTAAACTTGGAAAAATAAAAATCGGATAAATATCAAAATAATCAAAAAACATGTATTTACTCACGGATGCTCCAACTTCATTGGAATATCGTATAATATCTTCAACTGAAGCTCCTTGCAAAACGTTTTTCACCTCAATGGTACTACTAGCGTCTGTTATAGATGGGTCAATTTTTTTCGCCACTGCGTAGGTTGAACCTCTTGCTTGCGCTGTACTTTTAAAGAAATCACTTAGAGAATTTCCACTTTGCATTATAGCGCCTTTAAATAAACCTAAAAAATATATCAAGCTAAAGCAATAAGACCAAACCAAGGCTTTATGTATTTAAAATAGATTCTCAAGAATCAACACACTAAAAGAAGCGTTCTTGAAAATGTTTAAAACACTTTTGGTAATCCACTTTGAGTTCATATGATGAATATGATCTCTACTTACCCCTTGATTTTGTACTAACTATTTGATAACCCACTGACATTGCTCCAGCACTTTCACCCATTATGGTTACTTCTTCAGGATTTCCACCAAAGAAACCAATGTTTTCTTTAGTCCATGTCAAAGCCAGGTGTTGATCTTTTAATCCAGCATTGCCCAATATAACTTCATCTTGTGTCGATAAAAATCCCAGAGCAGCTAAAAAAAATATATTTTAAACATTTAATACTACATCGCTAATAGTCACAATACTAAGGCGATAATTAAAAGTGACCACTATAATTCCTTGTTCCAGAAACGCTGTTGGATCAGTGATTGTAAAGTCACCAGATCCCATCTGGAGAGCTCCTCCATAAATCCAGAATAATACAGATCGAGTTGGAGTAGTCTGGAAAAAAATTAGTTAGAATCAAAGCGATATAACCTTAGATTTTGTCTACATTTTCATTGACTTCTTCTGGCGAATAGACATTGATAAACAAACAGTCTTCACTGTGTCCTGCTGGTGGTTCAGGATAAGCAGGTCCAGAGAAGTAACAGGCCTCTCTGTCATCTGTGGTGTTAAGGATTCCATCCCATGAATCAGCTTTGAGTGGAGCCTGTAAAAAAATTCAAAAGTTATTGAGGTCAAAAAATACAAATCAACCATCCATCTTCGTCATCATCAGCATTCAACCCTTATCTTCCGTTCATTCTCGTGTATAGGCCTTCTCTAGCCGCTTCCATTGGGTTCTATTCTGTGCAGTTACCAGTGGCGACTTGTGAGGGTTGGGGCGCCGCCTCTCCAGCATTTATCACAGTAAAACAATTTTTCAGAGCAATACACCATATTTTATTTCCGTTCAGTTTCTTTCCTTTAATTCATTTTCCTGGTTCACCTCCTGTATAGGGTTTCAATAGCACGAAAAGTAAAAAGGAGGAAGGGGAAAGCAAAACAATTATTTATAAGAACTATATTCGTCTACGCCCTCCCACTTTAAAAACCCACGAGCTACCACTGGCAGTTACACTTGATTCAAATTATTTCTACGTCAGATATCCATCTTGTAGGGAATCTTACGTGGATTTTTTTTGTATGTTCTTAATATTTTGCAGATCCCCCTCCCATTGATCAATCTTAAAAGATGTCTAGTATATCTCTATATTTTATCTGTAATATCAATATCTTCTGTTCTCTTTTCTTCTGCTGTTGTACGAATTTCTTTATTTCTAACTCTCTTATATTTATACCTGGTATTGATTTTTCTTTCTCTGAATTCTTTAAAGTTTCGTTATCTCCATTTTTGTAAGAGGGAGAATTTTCATTTCTAGCAGAGGATGAATAAAAGACATTTACATATTTATGTGGAAAACCATGAAAAATATTGCAGACAATAAAAATGGTCTGGAAGTGATAGCTCATAAATTGTTACCGTTAACAAAAGTCTTTTTATTTAAATTTGAACCTCTACTTTAGAGACTATTTTAATAAAATAATTAACGATTCTGTTAGGTGCTTACCATAAACCTCAGTTCTCCTACTGGAGCTTGTCCATATGGAATTCCCCTCCAGGCATAAAAGGTATCTCCACTGGGTGAAGAAAATGTTGTACCACGTACTTTACCATTTGGTATTTGTACAATCAAATCTGCAAACTAACAACACAAACAGATTATTTAAGTTCGATATATAATAATATATTTTTTACAATATGTTGTGAGAAAAACACACAAATAAATATTACTGGAATCATCTTCAAAACAAAGAAAAATAACAAAATTTACACTGATTACATAGAATTAAAACAATAAACGTTATTTTTATAACAACAGAGTTTTACTTACATGTCTATTATATCAGGGGTTCCTAACATTTTCAAATAAAAATGAATTTTTTCAACTTATCTACCTCTACACTTACCAGGGTAGCTCACGAATTATTGTCCTTGACTTATTCTTAACAAGAATTTATTGTAGAGTTATCATTTATAGACATTAGTTCATAAAGTTTATATCTGTCTCAGTTATAGTTGTATTTATCGTGTTTACCACGTATATAAATATGTAACCGGAATTTTTGTATAAAAGTGATAAAAAATATTTTATTCGAAGTATTGCCCATCGCTAGCTATACATTTTTCCCACCTGTCTGACAATTTGTGGATATCACGCCAAAAATCTGTTGCTCTTTTGGGGCAAACCAGTCATCGAGACATTTTCGTAAGAAGTGAAGCGATATGATGCAAATAAGTTGTAATCGAACGGAGCCAAGTCTGGTGAGTAACCCGCATGCGCAAGTATTTTCCAACTAAACGTCTTAATCGTTTCCTTGACCAGTTTTGCTGTGTGTGATGGTACATTATCACGAAGCAAAATCACTGTATTTTCAAAATTGTTTGTTTCAAAATGTTGTGTTTTTTGATATTCTGGTTGTTTTTCATGCAAAGTTTTGATCTAAATCGATCATTTGTTATCGGTAGCGTTCAGTATTAATGGTTTCACTGGGTTTTAGCAGCTCATAACAGATCACACCCTTCTGATCCTATCAAACACAGAGCATCGTCTTCCGTCCATAGCGATTTGGCCTTGTACTCGATGTCGATGATTCATCTGGAATTACCCATGATCTTTTACGCTTAGGATTCTTAAAATATATCCACTTTTCATCGCCGGTCACAATTCGATTTAGAAATTACTTTCTTTTGTACTTGGTAAGCAGCATTTCGCAAACGGTTCTTCGGTTTTCCTGATGACTTTCATTCAGTTCATGTGAAACCAATTCTCCCACCTTCTGGATCTTGTCCATGACTTTCAAACTTATAGAGAATTGCTCCGCGAGTTGTTGTTGCGTCATCCTCATTCAACAATGCTTGCAATTCGCTGTCTTCAAGCTTTTTCGGTGGTCTTCCACGTTCATTTCTCTCGTCAAAATCACCACTTTTACATTTTTTAAACCATTCAGAGCACTGTGATTTACTAATATACTGTAAACTAATATTGTTGTGAGTTGAAAATCTTTGTCAGATGTCAAAAAGGAAATGGCGCCAATGACGCGGTTTGACGCGTCACGTCGTTACGTTGACAGCTAGGGCCATCTGTGGGTAAATTCCGGTTTCATATTTAAGGGTATATCACCCTTGAATATACTTTATACCATATTGCGTATAATCATATTTCTCTGTTGTAGCAGTTCTAGTATTCACCTTTCTTGTAAATTGGTATTTAAGCTTTATTTAATAAGCTTTTTCTTCCAGCTCTTATTTATTACATCTTTTTCCCATGTTTCCTTGTATAATATGTAGTCACTTTTCCTTCTACACTTCTACACGTCTTATTTCATTCATTTAAGATTTATTAGTTTATATCTATAGTGCTGTTTAAGTTGTTCAACATGAATAAAATTAGAATGATAAATGTCAAAAAATTATAATTACTGATTTTTAAAATGTAATTAATTTTAAAAATTATCGAAAACACATCACAAATAATTTTGAATCAAAAGTGTTACCCATACAAATTAAATTTGGAACTGCTGGTAACGATCCTTATTCTGAATATTATCTACTGATTCGGTCAAATATCGAGAAGGCATTTCGACTGACAAATAAATTATCTCAAATAATAAGTGGAATGTGGAAAAATTGTAAATTATTTATACATATTTCAAGTGCCTAGTGACTTAAAAACAATTTACTTAAAAATGTCATTAATACAAATTCAAAGAGATGCTGTTTCAAAATAGTACTGAAAGAAAACAATTAGCTGTATATCATAGCTGAATGAAAAAAAGAAACGTGAAAATTCATATATTCCAAATCGAATATTTTCACGCATGGTACAGAATGTACGTAAATCATTCCGAATTTCGATCCGTTCGTTTTGTGAAAGGTCACGACTTTTCGCCAAAGTATCAATATTATGAAAGTTTGAAAACGATTTCGGGCAAATGTTCGCCGCAGCTACTTCTGACAAAGCGCGTTCTGTCAATCCAATTTCGGAAAAACTTTTTTATGCAGTTGCGGTCCGAGTTGTCCGAGTTATGTTGACTTCCAAGGCGTCAATAGTTGTTTATCGGCATAGACCAAAGGTTTAGCAAAGCCCCCAAGAAAATAATTTAAAGGCTGTAAATCACATGATTTTTGGTCTGATGTTATGTTATCACATGATCGTTGCTCTGATAAACATTTCATATTGATTTACCAGGTTGTATTAAGTAATTTTAATACTAGAGGTACACAACCTCGCAATTCATTTCACACCGACTCTTATCGGAAATTTCCAATATATATATATATATATATATATATATATATATATATATATATATATATATATATATATATATATATATATATATATATATATATATATATATTCTACTAATATGTGCTGATCTTAGGTCTCCTTTAATTGCAGCAATCCATTTAATTTTAGCTCTAAATGTTTCTATTTTAGCTCTACTCCTATTTTCATAAAATTCAACTATTTGTCTAGTTCTTCTTTTTCTCATATCACTATAGATATCTGTGTATTGTTTGATTTCTTGGTTTCCTCGGAGTCAGTACGTTGTGCTATTTATTTGTTTGGAGCCTAAGATTTTTCTTATGATTTTTCTTTCTTTCTTTTCAATCTCATCGATGTCCTTCTTTCTATTCAAAATGAGCGTTTCTGTAAAATTTCGATAAACTCTGAGATGTCATCCATGAATTTAACTTTCGACCTTGTGTTAGTTAGTGTTGCTTTAATAATTACCAGCGTTTTCAGATCTGTTTTGTCAGAATGTTTTGTACAAATTTTGGGTATAATTTTTTTGGAAATCTGTCTATTTCATTAAGTTGATTGTTTTCATATTTTCTTTTAGTTTGTCTAATTAGCTTCGATGTTTCTTTTCTTACTTCCAAAAAGATGTTACAGTTTCTTTCTGTTTTTTGACTGTTCCACTCTTTGAATTTTATTTCGGCTTAATACTGCCTTCTCGCAAACTTCATCCTACCACGGATGTTTTCTACGTTTTTGTAAAGGGACCAACTTTAGGGCTGTTTAAATAATTTTCTGTTTCAGTTCTTACCAGTTCTGTGCTGGTTGTTTATCAAGCTCTTCTGTTAGAGTTGGTGTTATTTTCGCAGGGTCGAACTTTGGGATTAGTCGTTTCTTTTGAATAAGATTTCGAGGTTTTAAGCTAAGTTTGATTCTAGTCAAGTAGTGATCCATGTCTATGTTAGCTCCTTTCCTAACTTAACCGTTCAAAATCTCTTTATAATTGGGGTACGAAATGGCAACATGGTCAATTTGAAATTTACCCATGTGTTTGGCCATCTCCAGATCTTTTGTCTTGTTATTTTCTTCTTAAAATGGGTTGACATTAGTTTTAGATTAAACTGCGAACATAGCTCAACCAATCTTCTGCCATTATGGTTAGTCCATTTATGAGCGGGAAAACTGCCGACTGTTTTTTGTACCTTCTTTCTTTCCCTAGTTGGGCGTTGAAATCACCCAATAGGATTTTTACATGGTTAGAAGGAATTTTAGAAATAGTCTTTTCCATAATTTCCCAGGACTTATTTACTTTTTCAGGATTAGATTTATTTTCTTCGTTAACTGGGAGGTGTGCATTCATTAATGTATAGTGTTTGTTAGCACACTTGAGGGATAGTGTCATAAGTCGATTATTTACTGACTGGAGATTAGTTATAGAACCAAGAATGGTTTATGAGATAGTGAAAGCAACACCAAGATGTGGTGTATTTTGGAGTATTTTTTTGCCCGTTTTACTTTTAAAAAATCTGTAGTTGCCGAAGCCCAAGGTGTTATCATCTGTCAACCTGGTTTCTTGCAGAGCTCAAATTTGGACTTTTTGCTGATTTAATGTTTGCCACAATTCGTGTAGTTTTGGGGCGTAGGAGTGTTTTGGGCGTAGGAGTGTGTTGATATTTACCGTTCCTAAGAACGTTTCTATTTTCGGTTTGAGACGTTGGCCAGAGGTATCCGACTTCCTCTGAAAGAGTTTGCGTTTAAACACGGACGCCTCAGAATCCGAAAGTCGAATAGAGAAAAATCCGAATAAAGAAAGTTGTACCAGCAACGCTGGCAGAGGATTGTTTAACTCCTGGGGTAATTTTGTAATTACTAGAACGCTTCACCTTCTACTTGAAATTAAAATTTGAACCATGACGGTTCAGAGGTTAAGACTGGAGGGGTTAGTTTCAGAATTTAAATAACAGCCGCACCACTGGTGAACAGACGATGACCACTCAACCGCTTGATACAAGTCAGACGCTAAGTGGATTTAGTTTTTTTACCTTGGTTCGGGGCAACTTATTTTGAGACATTCGCAGCTGTCCATTAATATCTAATGGAACTACTATACTATACTAACTATATATATATATATATATATATATATATATATATATATATATATATATATATATATATATATATATATATATATATATATATATATATATTTACAGGGTTGGTCCAACAAATATAGGGACTGATTTAATCCTGCCAAGGGCAAGGGGGGATGGTGGTTTTTATAAGTAATATTGGAGGTGGCTGATGTTAAGTAACCTAGGAAACCTCACTCAGTTATCTTCGAAATTTTCCAGGGCGTAAATCGTACAAGAAGTAAAGGTGAATATGCAAGAAAACATCGAGCAGCGATGTGCCATCAAATTTTACGTGAAATTGAACAAATCAACTACGGAGACTTTTCACATGATCCATGAGGCTTACAGGACGAAGCCATGTCCAGAACACGTGTTTTTGAGTATCATAAAAGAATCAAAGGAGGCCGGGAAAACGTTGAAGGTGAATAACGTGCTGGACGTCCGATCTCGACCCGAACCGATGAAAATTTGCGAGAATTTCTGAACTCTGATCGTCGGTTAAGTGTACGTAAGCGCACAGGAGTTGAATTTGCAGAAATGTACTGTGCATTCAATTATAGCCGATGATTTACAAATGTGAAAGATGTGCGCAAAGTTGGTGTCGAAGGTTTTGTCAGACAAGCAGAAGGAATACCGATTGTGACGATTTGCCGTGAACTGTTGGAACATTTGGAGACCGATCCAAATGTTCTAAACAGAGTGATAACGGGTCACAAAACTTGGATTTTCGAATACGATTAGGAGACCAAAAGGCTAAGTCCTGAGTGGCCCACAAACGCATCTCGTCGACCTAAAAAAAGCACGCATGAGCAAGTCAAGAGTGAAATCAATGCTCATTGTCTTCTTTGATGCAAAAGGTTTGGCCCACAATGAATTTGTGCCCGTTGTCCAAACAATGAACGGCAAATTTTACGCAGAAGTGCTCGAACGTTTGTGGATGATGCTAGAAAAAAGACCTGGAAGATAATTCCAACGGTAAATAGTGATTCGAATGACAAAATCAAATGATCTATATTTTAAAATTAATTTTGTTTAATACAAAGAACACTTATTAATCACTATAACAAAAGTTTTATAAAGTTTTATTTAAAATCACATCAGTATTAACAGAATTAAAATAGCTTGGGTAATAAGCTTAGTAAGTAATCTTAAAAATAATGCTTCAGGCAATATAAAAATCAAAATATTTTTTATTTAAAATGTATTGTATGGTCTATAGGAATAAGTGTTCCATATGTGGTCCCAGAATGGTATCTCCTTGACTTTCTCACTCTTCCTTAACTCCAAATTGTCTCCAACTTCCAATTCGAGTACATTATTGGCTGTTATAGCTTGCCAGACAACGTTTTGAAGGACTTTTGATAATCGAGAATCAGCCGGAGTGGGATTTCTAACATCAAAAAATTATTCACTACTTAATCAGTAACATAATCACCATCAAAATCACTTACGAGGTTTTTACGAAATTGCTCCATAAAGTGACCAATCGTTGCCTCGTCAAAAAATCACCTGCTGTTTTAAGAGGCATTCTTGATACGTTGAAAAAATATGGTATATCTGCTCCATGCCCAACTTTACCAGCACCTAAAAGTAAAATTGCAGCTGATGTCTCGATTATCTAAATGGTTACCATTTTCACCTGGTATCAAGAAGTGTTCCTGACTAGGTGTGCCATAGAAAGACAACCTGTAAAGATAGACAGGAACGTATTTTGATTGAAGAAGGGCCTGTTTATATGTGGTTCTTACGAATCTGTTATCACTATGCCACTAAAAAAAAACCGAAAGTATTTCATAAAAATGTTTATATCAATACAAAACACTTTTTTAACGAATGCAATAATAAATTAGAAATTCTGATCAAATATCCCGGAATTCATAATTTACAAACTAGGATTTTTTTCATTAGTTCTTGACATATTCAACATGATCGAGTTCATAAATGTACAAGGGTGGAAAAGTTCTCAGTATAATGCGATTTTCTTAACTCTTCAAAATAAGCGGTTGTCTCAACATTGACCTAATTATTTGACTGGATCTTTATCCAGCGAATCATTTCGGCAGGATTTGGAATAAGTAATTGCTGGGAGTTAAATCTGGTCAGTACGGTGCATCTGGGAGCACTTCGAAGCGTTGACCATCCCACGAGAATCCCAAAATAAATGTAGCCTTAATTATTCCTGGAATATAAGAAACCATTTTCGAAATCTTTGGTGCACTTTCCTCAGCATTGGACTGCAGCTTCGACTATGGCATGTACTGATGAATCCTTGTTTCATATACTCTTTTAAAACTCCACAAAAACTCAGCTGAATCGCATTTAAATAAGTCTAAGAATTCCAGAGAATTATTCATGCGAATACGTCCTTGGTCAGGTTCTTTCATAGTGTTTACAATGTCAGCAAAGCGTATACCTCCAGTTGACGGTCATTTAATAGGATATTGTGGACTTTGTGACGATTTTGCGGTTTTTAGGCGTTCCGAGCTTTGATCATCTTAAATAAATTTACAACTATGTTTTAATCCAATGTTGTGTGTACTGGTTTACCGTCGAAAACGAAAAGAAAGGCTACATTAAAGTGAAAATTAAGTATTTTTCTATATCTGTCGAAATTAAATCCCTTAAAATATTTAATCCAATTTTCGGAAAATGTTAAAACATCATCACAAATAAAACGCACGCGGCTGAAACTTCACAGGCCGCCATCTGTCAAGAAACCGAGAACTTTTCGAACGATCCTTGTATGTCCACACGCTTTATTTTTAATTCTATTCTTATAATTATCTATTCTTATAACTCTATTCTTATAATTATTGGATTATCGGAATCGTCAACTCTTCGTTGCTTCTCTGGATAATAAATCACATCAAACTATAACTTTTGAGAATGTACTGTTAGCTCGATAATCCCTTATGAAATTTTATTAAAAAAAAAAAGTTAAAATTTAACTTACGTATCTGAAACTATACATCAGGCCATTTAACGAGTCATACTTGACAAATATCGCAGTCACTTGATCATACTTACGCCATCTCTATGTAAATCCGAGAACTTTTTGATTTACCCTTGCATACCAATAGAACAATTCTATTCACTATTGCATAATGATGAACCATGATTTGTAATATTATCTTTACTTACGCTAAGAACTGCCGCTAAATTTTGACTAAATGATTCATTTTTCTTTATATATAATTCTTTAATCTCTTCACTGATTTTCTTCTTATCTACTCCATCTTTTAACGGCATTCTGGAAATTAATAATGCTGGGTTTGCATCAAAAGCCTTACCCTTAATTTTTAAAGCATTTTCATCTAAAAGTCAATATGACAAGAAGTAACGGATGATTTTTTTAGTGTGTTCGAACTTCCGATAGGGGACACTGTCAAACGAACTGTGAGTTTGCGCGCCTCTCTTTATGAAATGTTAATATGTATTATCAAAATCAGTGTTCTCTTCGCCAAACTTATAGAGTACATTGTGAATTTCATGATGCATATGATCCAGGAACTCGGAAAACTCGGACAATTGGTTCGATAAAGTGGTCGGAAATTGTATCAACAAAATACGCTTTGTCAGAAGTAGCCATGGCGGATATTTGTTCAAAATTGTTTTTCAAGATTAATGCCATTAAATGTTATTTGACTTACAATAAATAGTATCAAGGAATCTAATTTGGTTGTTTTATTTGAATTTTAAGTTCGGACGCACTAAAAAATCTGTATACATATAACAATAATTATCACATACCACTATACCAAACAAGACATTCTTCAGAATTATAACCAATAATGAGAGGAACTCTATTAAAATTTCCGTTTTCTAATGATTCATACATTGGTTTTGTCAGAAACGAACCATCTGATTCTACTTCCAAGACCGTAGAAAACTTAAAAAGGGATGATTAAACACGAAATAAAAATGCTTTAGAATAATTTACTTACTCTTACATTTATTTCGTCAGTAAATCGTATTAGATCTTTCACTGAAGCTTCTTGCAACACGTTTTTCACCTCAATAGAACTGTTGGAGTCTGTGATAGACGGTTCAATTTTTTTTGCCAGTAAGTATGCTAAATGTCTTGCTTCTGAAGGAGTTTTAAAAAAATCAGTTAGAGAATTGCCACTTTGCATTATAGCTCCTTTGAATAAACCTGAAATATACATCAAATTAGATCTTATAGGTTTCCTAGTATTTGAAGTAATTTGACCTTTTGATTTTGGACTAACTATTTGATAACCCACTGACATCCCTCCAGCACTTTCCCCCATAATAGTAACATCATCGGGATTTCCACCAAAGAAACCGATGTTTTCTTTAGTCCATATCAAAGCCAAACGTTGATCTTTTAATCCAGCATTGCCCAGTATAACTTCATCTTGTGTAGATAAAAAGCCCAAAGAAGCTATTAAAACCAAACAAACTCATTAACAGGTTAAGAATCCTTCTCATACAGGCATCATACTTAAACGATAATTACAAGTAACCACAACGATGCCTTGTTCGAGGAATGGAGTTGGATCTGTGGCAACAAAATCTCCAGATCCTAATTGAAGAGCTCCTCCATGAATCCAGAATAGCACCGGACGATCGGGAGCAGTCTGTAAATTAGTCAGTTGAGATCAAAACGATATAGAGCAAGATTTTCCTACTTTCTCATTGACATCTTCTGGAGAATACACATTAATGAACAAACAGTCTTCACTGTAACCTGCCGATGGTTCAATATATGGAATCCCGGAACAGTGACAGGCTTTCCTGTCTATTGTAGCATTTAGAACACCTTTCCATGGAGACGCTTTTAGTGGAGCCTGAAAATAATATAAAATACAATAGCCATCGTTAAAAAATTGGAGCCCCCAGAGAATCAAATGAGATTCAATCGAGTTGCTGGACAACAAAAAATACTTCCAAACAACAACAAAATAATTCAAAGTTGACTTGCAATATTTCCGATTTCCTGTGAAAAGTGGCAAGATTATCTTAAATCAGAAACATTCAGAGAAAATTTCAACCTGCAAATCTTGTGGTCTAATAATAGCCTAATAAAGGAAAAAATTTTGAAAAAAATTACTATTAGTAAGAATAGAGCCAACTCTAAGAACTTGTCAAGTAATACTCAATCACCATACCTAAAAGATAAGATATACTGTGCGGAAGTTTTGTTGGACATACACAGTGTTGAACATTACACATTACAAAATCGTGATCTCATCTTTGACCTGAGATTCTACCGCTAAGGGTTAATGAAAAGAGAAACACAAATAATTGATGTAAGTACTTATTTAGTGTATTATGTTATTACCATTATGATTTACAACTTTTTGCCAACGTAGTGGTAAGCCCATAATGTTTATTGCCAAAAAATATCGCCAGGTTGTTTTTCACCACTTTTTCAATTTTAAACATTTCCTATTTTAACAATTTTGGAGGAGGCAGAATAGATGGTAGATACTTCTGATAGAAGCCATATACCTACCATACCAGATGCTTTCCAATCTTACCAAATGAAACCCGTAATTTTCTTTAGATTACGACCGTTCTTAAAACCGCTGACACTGACAACCCCCATGACTTTTTTCGTTGAACGTTATTGTACACAATTCACTTTTGATCACCAGTTATTATCCGCTTGAAAAATGGAGGCTCAGATTTTTTTTCAGCAAAAGATCTCACAAAAACATTCGGTCCAACAGATTTCGCTCACCAAATTTGTGAAGCACAGTCAATTTACCAATATTTAATTTATCTGCTATCTCAAGGATCGTGATAGTTCAATCTCGCTCTCTGGCGAGAGCGATGCCGGTTTTCCAGGTCTAAATATCTGCGCCTGAACCGACCAAACCACTTTTACAGCATGGTCTCCCCAACAAAACCTTTCCCGTAAACGACACAAATTTTATTTTTTGTTTGGGCGGTGTTGTTGCCTTTTCTACAGTAAAAAAGTATAATGTGATGTAAATGCAAACTATCGATCGACATTTTCAATTTGAATCAACTCTTTAACGGAAAGTAAATCAAAACGAATCTGAATATAAACATTGTAAATACTACAGCAATTAATGATATGTAAATAAACATTAGTTACTACAGATTTTTGTTTAGAAACTTTAAAAGAGCAACTGATTGAAAATCTAGCGAACTTTCTGGACAAAAAGTTCCAGAATATTTCAGCATCCTGAAATCCTACTTACAAGATCGACATTACATTGTCCAATATCAAGATGAAGCAACTATTCTTGTGAACAAATAGAAGATTGTTTACCAGAGAAGTTAGGATTCCACATTGTGATATTTTATTTGTTAAAACAGTGGACTATCATTTCTTGGTAGGCTCACTTCCTGAGCAACTTACTAAACTATAGAATATATTTATTTATTATTTAAAAAAATGTTTCTTTAGTTTTAAAATTTTAACAAAAAAGCACAAATTTATGTATCATTCCAATAAAAGCAGTCGACAATTTATGTTAAACTGTTATCCTCTACTTACCATAAATCTCAGTTCTCCCAGTGGTGGTTGTGCATATGGTATTCCCCTCCAGGAATAAAAGGTTCGACCATTGGGTGAGAAAAATGTGGTGCCTTGAAGTTTTCCATTTGGTATTTGGAGAATCAAATCTGCTAACTATTTTCTCAAAGTTGTCATTATTGAATTTTAAATATATCATAATATGACTTACACTATATTGAACTGAATATAAACATAAAAGAATCCTCACAATCATCTTTAAGAAATAAGAAAATTAAAATGAATTATGTTCACATGTAATCAAAAATGGCTGTTTTAAATGTGTTATATAAACACACAAGAACTTTCACCTCTATCCAAATTATCAATGATTCCTAACATTTTAATACACTATGTAACAAAATAAACATTATGCAGTGAAATGATATATTTTTATACCGAATTATGTATTTATTTAAACTGAAATCCGTTTCGCTTTACCGTTAGATTTAGTCGGATTATATTATAGATTTATGCAATGTACACACGTTATTTTAACTTTGTATTCCTTGTATATTTTTTTGTTTGACTTTTTGTTTCACTTGTTTTCCCCATTTTATACGTGGTCTTTCTATTTTAATCTTGCCTTGTAATCTCACTTCGTACACTTGCCTGACTATTCTTAAGTAATCTTAACACTTGCCTGACTATTTATTTTTGTAAAAACTTGTGATTCCATCGATCTTCCCAAGAAACCTTATTTCTATGACACTAGTTCTACTTTTGGTTCAATTTGCATCTCCCAGGATTCCTATTCACTTCTTCTCAAATGCAAGAACATCAGAAACAGTCTTGATAGAATAAAATATTAATTTACTCAGCTAATCAGAGGCAACTCAAAGTTTGGTTTCAAGGTTTCAATTATTACATTTAGCAGGTTTCAAAACTTGTAAACAGCCTTCCTTACCCTGCAGATCTATTCCTCAAATGATATTTCCTAAACTGGTGGAAAATACTTTTTTCCTAAAGATATCGAAATCCGTCGTCATCAAAACATCAAAAACGAGGGTTGCTATTTATGTATCCGGAATAAGAAATAAAAACAAATATTTATTATTGAAAATGGTTTTATTCTATTTCAAAATATTCCGCAATGGTCGATATACTTTTGCATACATTTGAATCAATTTTCATAGCACTTTTTCCATTCCGATTGAGGTATCTCCAAAACATGCATTTTAAAGGCATCAACTGCTTCTTCTAGCGTCGAAAATCGTTGACCACGTAGTTTATTCTTCACGGACTGGAACAAAAATAAATCATTGGGTGCCAAATCAGAACTGTATGGCAGATGACCCATCAATTCGATATTTTGATCGGTCAAATAATGAATTTTTCAGTCCGATGTGTGAGAGCTCGCGTTGTCATAGTGAAGAATGATCCTGCGTCACCTGATTGTTTTTTCTTATTTCTTTAAAGACTTCTGGCAAACAAATAGTTGCGTATCATTCAGAACTGACCGTTCTACGATTCTCTAGTGGCACTGTAGTCACATGCCCATTTATCCCAAAAAACAGGCGAACATTTGGTTCGAAGTGCTTCTTGCTCCAACAACTTTTGTTGGGTTTGGCTCATTTTAAAAGACACATACACTCGACTGGTGTTTACTTTTGGGCTTATACGCATAGATCCAAGATTCGTCACCTGTGTAGATATTATACACGGATTTTGACGCACTACCATTTTATTTTCTGAGCATTTTTTGCATCAATCGACATCAGTCTTTTTTTTTTGAGGGATTGTCAAATTATGGGGAAGCCAACGCACACAAATCTATTGTTAAGATAATCCACGTCGAAAGTCGTAGTAAATATCGCAAACAAATTCTCACGAAACAACTCCATTTTTTGCCTGAGATGAAATACGTATACAGTCAACAATGTCAAACTTTACGATGTATATGTCAGATGGCGCCTAGTAACACCATTGTTGCTAATTTCGGATACATAAATAGCAACCCTCGTATATTAACCTTTTAAGAGATTAAACATTTTTTTTCAAACGTCTTAAATGTTTTTGTTCTATTAATAATAATTAATATAATAATAATGAGTGACCAGTCACAGTATGTCAGCCTTTTCTCGTTCATGATTAGACCTTCCCAAATTATCCGAAGCATGTATGTATTCATATTTAAAACATTTGTTATCCAAATTGGAGAAAATGTTATCGACTAGAAAAGATTGTTCACCTCATGGTCACAGATAAGGAACAATAATAAAAAAACATATTGATAAATTAAGAAGCAGATTTACATAATATAAATTAAATAACACTACTTATAAGATACTTGTATTTTGAAAAACAACTTTAGAGATTCCGTTTTGCCACTTATAATATATATATATATATATATATATATATATATATATATATATATATATATATATATATATATATATATATATATATATATATATATATATATATATATACATATATACAATTTTTTTAAATTTATATTTAACATGATTTTCAACACCAACTAAAATTCGTCCAAATTTTCATTTTCCTGGAAGCTGCAATACGCAGTATATATCTGCAAAAGCTTCTGCAATCGACCATTTCACATATTTTACAAGTTTCATTAATAACATCACCGGAAGACAAATATAAGATTTTTATCATAGGTAACACTAACGGACAAAAAAGATACCGTTTAAAAAACAATTTTGCCATTAAAATACCCCCATAATGTAAAAATTTTCATATAATAATTTTTACGATTTTCAAGACGTCCGAAAAATGTTTTCAGAATTTTTTCAACGTGATCTCCTTGAAATTTAATACAGTTAGACCAAGAACGTTCTAACTTTATAATACCCCTTGCCAGTTTTTGATGTGCAGTAGTTCTTCACCATCTTTTCTTACATTGTTCTGCCATTGTGTCTTTAGTCTAGTTCCTCTTCTGTTACCCCCTAATTTTTTCAACGCAATCACCTTGTAATTCAATACACTTAGACCAAGAACGTTCTAACTTTATAATTTCCCTTGCCAGTTTTTGATGTGCAGTAGTTCTTCACCATCTTTTCTTACATTGTTCTGCCATTGTGACTTTGGTCTACTTCTTTTTCTGATTTTCCATCATATTATTATTTATATCAGACTTTTCCATCATATTATTTTCATTTTCCTTGATATTAGGTTTTCCAAAATTCTAACCACGTGTCCCCCACGCCCCTCTGATTCATTGAATCCTCACATAGTCTACAATATCCAGATCCTTGTACAATTGCTTGAGTTCGAAATTTTACCTAATCCTCCAAATTCAATTGACTATTAACAGAACCAAGAATTCGTCGACCTCTCTTCTTTTCAGTCTGCTTTTATTCTTCTTTCAAATACTGCAAGCATCTCTTCTGTTTTCTTTGTGAGGGTCCACGTCCCGCAGCCATAAGTGACTACTGGCCGAATGAGTATTTTATAGATCCTGACTTTCAGGTTAAAGGATGTGAAAGGATCCAAAAAATATTGGGAAAATAAAAATAAGGGAAAAAATACTTCATAAAGTTGCGTTACTATATATCCATTTTACTTATTTCTTTTTAGAATTTATAATGTATTGTAAGGCCGGTAAGAATATGTTTCCCATATATAATCCCAAAATGCTGTCTCGTTCACCTTTCGACTCGGCTTCATTACCAGATCATCGCCGATATCCAAAAACTGGACATTGTCTGGTGTAACAACCTCCCAGTTGACGTTTTGAAGTAGTTCAGATGACTCGTCATTCGGAGTTGGGTTTCTAAACAACAAAAAAACATACTTTCTTGATTCTGATACAGTTCAAAATCAACTTACAAGGTTTTAGCAAAATTAGTCCACAGTTTAACCATTCTTCTCCTGGCTAAGAAATCAGCATCTGTTTCGAGAGGAGTTACAGAAATGTTAAAGATGTAACCGACTTCATCAGCATGTCCTACTTTACCAGCACCTTCAAAGCAATTATGGCTTTACAATAATCATCATTTTAATTAAAAATAATATTACCAGGAACTACAACATGATTCTTGCTTCTAGTGCCATAGAACGAGAACTGGTATAAGTAAACTGAAGTGTAATTAGATTGAAGGATAGCATGTTTATACACGCTTCTCACAAACTGATCGTCACTCCACCACTAGAAAATCAAACTGTAACTATTTTGATAGAGTGTTAATAAGCATCAAAGCTTACATTCAAAAAATCTGCTAAACTTGTGGCAAATGATCCATCTGTACCAGTGTATTCTTCTATAATTTCTTTACCAATTTGAACGGGATCAGCACCATCTTTTAGAGGCATATTAGGAACTAGAAGCTGAGGATTGGCTTGATACCAGTTTGCTGTTGACTGACCGGAGGCGACATCTAAAACCCATGAGCTACACTAGATGTACTCTCTGACATAGAAATATGAGAACACAGAATATATATATATATATATATATATATATATATATATATATATATATATATATATATATATATATATATATATAGAAGACTTATCAAATTAATGATACAATTCTTATCCAGTTTCTTTGGGTTTAGTTAGATGAATTACCATACCGAGCCTAATGAGTTTACAAGTTTTCGATCTGACAAAGAAAACACAACATTTTTAGAAGTTTTTTTTTTAAAGTAGTCGCCTTCAATACGTTTGGATCAACGACGTCCTAACTGTTTAATACTCTTAGTATATCGTTTCTCATCCTTTTTAGTGTCGACCCACTAAATAGCCAAAATGTCAAGTAAAAAACATTGCGACCTTCTCACTATAATATGTTAATTTGACGTTTATTAAAGTTTTACATCGCCCGGTTAACACAGCGACGGTTCGTCCGTCGTGATTTATGAAGAATCGTTTTTATTTTTAAATGGCTTATATACTCCTACGAGCATGTTCACACGCTTACGCAGCGTAAAAAAAATGAATCATTTATTTGTCGTTGTATTAAATGTCAGATGTATGTGTAAATGGGCCGCTACACATTACGAAATACCGCACACAGCTACAAATACCAAACTACAAGACTTGTATAATCCCTTGTTCTTATATTACCAACTCGAACCTGTGCCCTTGGCTTACTTAAGTGATATATTTTCACATTTAAATGACTTTAACTCAAGATTTAATTTTTAACTAACGCTAATTCTTACTTATGTGAAAAAAGCTTCTCGTTTATGGTGGTTTTAAAAACTAAATATAGAAATCATCTATTATCATTAGAAGATAATTTGCTTATGTGTATATACAAAGATGATCCACGTATATAAAAACTTTTTTATAACTGACAAACATCTTTGTTACTTTATTTAAGTATATTTTATTATGTAGTTATTACCTAGTAATATTTAATTTTCTAATACTTGTTTTTAAATTAAAAATTCTTTAATAAATGAGTGTTTCGTGTACGGATCTTCTTTTTTGGTTGAACACATTGCGACCCCCATTTTCCTGAACGCGACCCTAAGGTTGAGAAACGATGTCTTAGTACTTTGAGACTTCGAGAGAAGAAAATAATCATTGGAAGCCAAATCTTGTAAATACGCAGCATGTGGAAACACTTTGAAGCATAGGTCATGGAGTTTGTAGTAAAAACCCGAAACTTGTAAGCAGACGCGTGGCTGGGGTGGAAGAGCACTTTCTTCTTGGCCAGATGTGGACGTGCAGCCCGAACATTATCCTTCAATTGGTTGAGTAATGAAGTGTGATACTCCTCACAGATGGTTGTATCTTCTGCCAGGTAATCTATAAGCACCACACCTCGATAATCCTAGAAAACTATAGTCATGACTATTCGTGCAAATGGAACCAATTTCGTTCTTTTTTAACGCACTTTTACCTGCTTCTACAAACCATTTGGGCTATTGGTTCATTTCCGGCGAATAACTGTGAAACCAATTTTATAAAACAATGAAGAAACTCAACAAAAATGCATTTAAATAAGCCTATAACTTGAAAAGTGTTAATTCGAAGAGAAAAGGGAGTGTTAGACAGAATTGATATAAGTAAAAGAAGGGGACGGGACGGGATATTAAAGAAAAATAAAACAATTAAAAATTAATCAAACAAACTAAAACGTATGTATAAATTTCCACAATATTTAAAATTGTATGTACTACAAGTGTTTCGACACACCGTGCCCTTTTGAAGCGGCCTTTACCTTCTTGTTTTTGGACAGGCATAAGCCTTTTCGTTTATGGAGAGGCCCCTACTACAGTACCTTTTTGTGTGCCTTTTGTGTGAGTTTTTTGTGTGCCATCGTCATTTATAGTATGATTAAGTCCATGGACTTTTTAGGTAGTAAATAATCTCCTTATTGATAGTTTAATATAGTTCGTATTTGAAAAAGGCAGTGTCTCTCGAAACAATTGTCATACGTACAATTTTAAATATAGTGTAAATATAGATATAAACCTTAGTTTGTTTATTTAAAATAAATTTCCATCAAGTATCGGTTATCTTAGTTAAATATAAAATTTAACTAAACTAGAAAATTGATATGATCGATAGGTGAGAAAATGATGGATATAATAGAAAAAATTATATCGTTATTCATGGATTTCCTATTATTACATATGAAATAAAAAATTTAAAATAAGGGATGAATAGATTTATAAACTAAAAATGGAGTTTACATGGGGACAGGGACAGGATCAGGGAGCTGTAAAAGCCGCAGAATGAATGCGAATAATGAAAAATTGGTATAGAACATAAAGAAGGATGACATAATAGTTAAAAACCGACCTGAGAAGGAAATGGAAGCAATAGAATCTTAAAAGTACTCATACTAAACGGAAAAGATCAAACAATTAACAATATGGCCTCGATACCGGATGATAGGAGGGAAAGTCAAAGGAGGATTAGGTTAGGTTAGGTTAGGTTTAGGTTAAAATGATACGACAACGGAACAGGAAAGGGAAATGAAAAGTGAAACACTGAACACTGAAAGAAAGATAGATAATGTCAAGGTTCGGAAATTGTTAGAGGCAGTAGAGGAAAATCCAAGAACGCCAACAAATGGGAAAATATTATTACGAGAAACAAATATAAAACAACAACAAATATGAAATAATATATATATATATATATATATATATATATATATATATATATATATATATATATATATATATATATATATATATATATATATATATATATATATATCGGATCCATCCAATATACTTAACGGATTGGATCGGATCCAATATACTTAACGATGCCATCAGTCCATCGTACTTTCGGTCTTCTTCGTGGACATTTGCAATCAAACGGTATCCACTCCAGGATTGTCTTGGTCCATTTATCTTCCCATCGCTTCGCTATATGGCCTGTCCATCTTCATTTCAATTGCTTTACCCTTCCAATGATGTCACACACTTTCGTTTGTTCCCTGATCCATGTGCAGGGGTTTATGTCTCGTCTTGTAATACCAAGTACATCTTTCCATTACCCTCTGTACTACCCGAAGTTTCTGAATTCATTGCAAAGTGAGTGCCCAGATTTTACTTCCCTATGTGATAACGGGCAGGACGCACTGATCGAAGACTTGTCTTTTCAAGCAAAGTCGGAGTTCGCTCTTAAACACTATGTTGAGTCTACCAAATGCCTGCCAGCCACATTTAACACGCCGTTCCACCTCCCGGGCGGTATCCCCTTCTATTGAAAACCTCTGCGCAAGATATAAAAAGTGGTCCACTCCAAATCCCTTCCTAAAACTGAAAGTCTTCTGTCCTCAGCGAATTTATTGAACATAACCTGACTCTTTTTCAGGTTAATTTTTAAACCAAATGGTTTGCCAGTCCTTTGCAGCTCTTGCATGCATCTTTGCAACTCCTCTGGGTCTTGTGAAAGGAGAACGATATCATCTGCAAATCTAAGATTGTTTAAGTTTACACCATTGATCTTTACACTATCGTGCTCCCAATCTAGATTACGCAATACTTCTTCAAGGCAAGCCGAGAAAAGAATAGGTGATATTGCGTCACCCTGCCATACACCTCGCTCTACATTAATTCCCACTTCAAGAAAGATCATCAAGGTGAATTGTCTCTGTAGCTCCATCATATATCGATCCTAATAGGTTTACATATGCTTTGTCTAAGCAATGCATCTATTATGGCCTGCTTTGAGATTAAATCAAATGCTTTTTCGTAATGGATAAAAGCCAAGCACAGTGGCATGGTGTATTCGTTGTGCCTTTCTATGGCCTGCTGTACAACCTGGATGTGATCCATTGTACTGAATTCACTTCAGAATCCTGCTGTTCTCCTGTCTGTTCATCATTCAATTTTCTTAATATTCTTTTAGATATTATCTTAGTGAAAATGTTGTACATTACTGATAGGAGGCTTATTGGACGGTAGTTCTTTAAATCTTCTTGTGCTCCTTTTTTTAAGTAAAAGGATCATTACTGCATTTTTCCATAATGTAGGTATATATTTTCAAACGTTTCAATTTTGTTACAAATATCACTTACCACTGATAAATGAACAGGTCTCTTCTGAATTATGACCAATAATTATAGGCACCCTCGCTATGTCACCATTTTCTACAGCTTCATACATTGGTTGAGTTATAAATGCTTCTTCAGATTCCTCTTCTATGATAGGTCTCAACTGCCAAATATAATAGTAATGTTTATAGAACACTTTCAGCAAAATCACAACAATTATATTACCAAATAACCTGAAGCAATTGTGACATTCAAAACCAACTCTGTAGATGCTTGTTGAAGCACATTTCTGACCTCCGTCGATGTGCTTGAACTTGTTATTGAAGAATCTATTGCCTTGGCCAAGTCATAAGCAATTTGTTTAGGATCATCAACGGTAAAATAGTTTGTAAGTGAATTTCCACTTTCCATTATCACCGCTTTGAACAAATCTATCAAAACCAACAACCTTTATTCCAATATTTTAAAGTTGTCTGATGTACTCACTTCTAGATTTTTGGCTTACTAGGTGATAACCTGATGACATAGCCCCAGCACTTTCCCCGAACACTGTAAGGTTATTGGCATCACCTCCAAAATAACCTATATTGTCCTTGGTCCATTTTAAAGCCAACAGTTGATCCTTTAGACCAGCATTGCCTGGGATAACTTCGTCTTTGGTTGATAGGAAACCAAACGCACCTAAAAAAATATTTTAAAGACGCTATAATTCATCACTTAACAAGCGGAATGATTTATGGATTTGTCTGATGTCAAAGACAGTCAAATCAACTTAAAAAACAAATGATCAAATTGATATGTAAAGTGAGCGAATTTTTAAGTCACCTTAATTGTTGAATCATAGTAGTATATTTAGAAGATGAATTTTTAACATTACTTACTTAACCTATAGTTGAAGGTAACCACAATTACGTCTTCTTCCAGAAGTGGCGTAGGATCAGTGAAACTAAAGTCCCCACTTCCAGATACGAAACCTCCCCCGTAAATCCAAAACATAACTGGGAGATTTGCTTCTACCTATTACGATAATGTTTTAAAAACAAGAACAAATGCAAGAAAGTATGACTTACATTTTGACTGGCATCTACTGGAGTGTAGACATTGATGTAAAGACAGTCTTCACTGTTACCATTTGTCGGTATTGGGTCACCATTATAACTAACAGCAAATATACATGCTGGGGAATCTTCTGTGCCATCTAGGACATCGTCCCAAGGTTCTGGAGATTGTGGAGCCTAAAATAGTACCCGTATTGGAGAAAATTTATTCCCATTTTTTTTCCAGTGTTTACCAAGAATCTAAGATCTCCCAATGGAGGCTTAGCGAAAGGTATCTTTCTCCAAGCATAGAACGTTTGACCACTGGGTGTATCTATGGTGGTGCCTTGAATCTTTCCATTGGGAATTTCAACGATCAAATCCCCAATCTCAAAGCAACAATAATGAAATTATATTATCAAAAGTAACTGTAATTTTCCTTACCACAAAATTAATTGCAATCGCTGTAGCAATAAAATAATAAAGCAGCATCGTGAAATTGAATGCTATTAAATATTAAATATATTATTCTCAAATAATTAAGATTTATCTTAAGTGTTTTATCGAATGATACGTACATATAAATTGTTTGTTTGCCAAGCAATTATCTCCACTGTTTTCAATGTTAACTATCAACTGAAAATCATTATTATATCATAATATGACGGTTTGAACTTACTCATTAATCGAAAAAGAGTGATGCCTTAATATCTATAACCTCATAAATCGTGCGGCTTTATGCTTCTCCTGAAATCATCTCTTCAGACCGTCATCTCTTTCATTCGATTCAAAACTTGACTCTTGAGAGCTTCTGAGATGTAACCCCCAGAATATTGGGAGGATATAATAAGAAATTAGCAGAAGAAAAAGTAGTACCATAGAATTATTTTTGAAATTAGTTAAACACTTACGTCTTCTATTTAAGATACCTCAAAACGTATATATATATATATATATATATATATATATATATATATATATATATATATATATATATATATATATACATATATGGGTGTGACACCATGGGAAAGAAAGGTAAAGAATAGAGTAGTTTGGCGGCAGATTGTTAACCAAGCTAAATGCATTAAAAACCTGTAGAACTGTATGTATATTTATAAATATGGAAATCGTTTGTTTTTAAATAACTTTTGAAGTACTAGGTGTAATTTAATATTTTTTTAATATGATGATTACTATGTAAGTCTCCTTAAAATGAACAACTTGGCTAGTCAATTATTAATGGAATTAACCTTTGCTGAATATGCCGACATGCATTTAATGTATGGACCTGCATCATGTAATATCCTACAAGCCAGAAGGCTTTATGAAGAACGATTTCCCAATAAAAGAATTCCTAATAGAAAATCCTTTGAAAGAGTAGATCGTCGTTTGAGGAAGACAAGTAAACGATGTTTTATTTTTTACTTGTACTTATGGAATGATAGAGATTTAATGTAAAATATCGCAAACAATTTTAGAAAGATTTGAAAAAGCCAGCCACAACTGTGGAAATCAAATCAATAGCGGCGAGGGCTGAAGAAAACATCCTAAATGCCGCAAAAGCAGATCCCTCAACAAGTGTCCGAAAATTGGCTGTCGAATTTGATTGCGCAAAATCGACGGTCTCTAGAATCCTTAGAGAGCAACAGTTGCACCCGTACCATCTTCAAAAAGTCCATGCATTTCTTCCTGAAGACTTTCCGAGGAGGATGGAATTTTCTAACCGCGTTTTAGATCTGCACAGAAACAGACGAAAAAAAAGTATATAGGAACTTGTCATATTATTTTTAAATATGCCGGTAGCTTTGGCGCGGACCGGTCGCTTTGGCGCTGTGCCGAAACCGCATTGGAGCGGTAGTTAGTTCGATTCCAGCGCTCGGATAGTTGTTTTCCTTTCTTTCTTCTGTCTGTTCACTTCCTAAATGTTTGTGATTGTTTCTAGGCAAGAGCGTAAAGTCCGACAACGAATTACCCCTCAGTCACGCCAGTTAAAGGCTGGGTAAGGCGGATGCCTTCTGAGAAGTGTTCTACGTTGGTCACTCGCCAGTCGTTAGGTTTCCTGATAGACTTATGGGTAGGCACATAACCAAGGGTTTATAGCCTAAGGAGCGGTGGGCTGTCGTGGGTTTTGCCTGGGTTTGTCGGAAGCTGATGACCGTGGTTTGGAACCCACGTTAAGGTGTAGGTCCAGTCGCTAAATAGCCTAGTTGCTGATGCGCTTCTAACCCTAACACTACCTTTTTTTTATGTTTATATGTTCTATCTTAATCCAAGAATCATTTTTAGTATCATGAGTATCATTTTAGTATCATTTTTTTAAAACCTGACATAAGCCAACTTTTTTATTTCAAGTTATAGACTAGTACTTCTAAATATTTCTTCTATTTTTGGGTTTTTCGTCACGATCTAAAACTCAAAAAATATCAAAAATATGTGTTCTTATGTAAATAAACCCAGTGATTCTTTATTTGCATAAAAACAGATATTTTTGATATTTTTTGAGTTTTAGATCGTGGCGAAAAACAAATATATATATATATATATATATATATATATATATATATATATATATATATATATATATATATATATATATATATATATATTTGTTTTTCTTGACTAAGAATAATTTAAAAATAATGCTTTCCGGTGTTGCCATATTTCTCCCGTAGCTAATAAAGTAATAGAATTAATGGCAACACCGTATTTTTTATCATAATTTGGCAAATCTTAAAATTCGAAATAAATAATGTTAAGCCGTTTTAGAACAATTAGCAAAACTACTAGAATAATCTGCAGTCGGCAGGAACTAAAAGAAACTAACATAGCAATAGTAGGCCTGGGAAATTAAACAAAAATTGTATTGTTGTGTTATTTGAAAGCTGTTGTATTTGAATGTGTATAAAAATAAGGTTTTAATTCAGTTGCTGCGATTCATTACATTTTTCAATTGCTTGAAAATGGTCGGAAATTCGATTGACAGTATGCGTCTTGTCAGAAGACAAATGTCCGCGGCGGCCATTTGTCCGAAATTGTTTTCAAACATTAACGCCATTGAATGTTATTTCATATAAAATAAATAGTTTCGAAGCATCTAATTTGGTTATGGTTTTATTTGAATTTTTTATAAATTATATAAATAAATTATAACATCTTTTTGGAAGTAAAAAAAGAAACATCGAAGCTAATTAGACAAACTAAAAGAAAATATAAAAACAATCAACTTAATGAAATAGAAAAAGATTTCCAAAAAAATAACACCTGAAACTTTTACAAAACATTTAAAACTAAATTAACAGGATATCAACCCCAAAGTATTTGCTTCCAAAAGGAAAATGGACAATTAGCTCTAAATAACCAAGACAATTGCAAAGAACTTGCGAAATATTTTGAACAACTACTAAACTGTCCTGAGCCCTTAAACAAATTACCAACACTAAACTCTAAACAAACAAACCCAGATTCATTATCACCGAATGAAGATGAAATAATTTTTCAAATCAAGCGACAAAACTTCTGGTGAAGATGGAATCACTGCTGAACTTTTAAAATCCGCTGGTTCAGGTACAATCAAGGAAATAACCAAAATTCTACAAGAAGATTGGCGAACCGAACAGATTCCGGAAGATTGGAAAGATGCTCTAATCCATCCACTACACAAGAAAGGAGATAGAACGGATGAAAACAGCTACAGAGGGATATTTCTTCTCTCAGTTTGTTACAAGATTCTATCTCAATGTCTACTGGACAGAGCACAGGGACAGTTAGAACCTAAAATTGGTGAATATCAAGCAGGTTTTCGATCGGACAGATCCTGACCTGAACAGATCCTGAATCTAAAGTTGATCCTAAGACATCAAATACTGTACAATAAAAATCTCGTCTGTACATTTGTAGATTTCAAAAAAGCATATGATTCTATTGACCGCGAATTATTATTCCAAATCTTGAATGAACAAGGACTAGATCTGAAAACGCTGGTAATTATTAAAGCAATATTAACTAACACAAGGTCAAAAGTTAAATTCATGGGTGACATCTCAGAGCCCTTCGAAATTAAAACTGGAGTGAGACAAGAGGATAGACTCTCGCCACTCTTATTTAACTGTGTTCTAGAAAAAGTAATACATGAGTGGCGTGAAAAAAAGTCGGCCCTGAATAACGACCAGCCCATTAAACTGGGGAGAACCAACATCAAAATTGATTGTTTGGCGTTTGCTGATGATCTAGCAATTTTGGCTTAAGATATATTAACGACACAAAAACATATTGAAATCCTAAAAGAAACAGCAGAAAATGTGGGACTCCAAATTTCCTTTGAAAAGACACAATACGTGATCTGCAACATACTAAGAACACCATTTCTAAAAACAAAATATGGTAACATCAGACGAGTCTCTCAATTCAAATATTTGGGTGACATAATCATGGAAAATGGGTTGGAAAAAGCGGCCAATAAGGGTAGATGTCAAAAAATGGAAACGGCATTGAGACTTACACAAAATATTTACAACAAAAAATGCATATCTAAAAACACAAAACTGAGATATTACAACACAGTTATTAAGCCAGAATGTCTATATGGGGCAGAAACGCTCATTTTGAATAGAAAGAGAGACATCGAGGACATTGAAAAGAAGGAAAGAAAAATCATAAGAAAAATCTTAGGCCCCAAACAAATAAATAGCACAACATACTGACTTCGAGAAAACCAAGAAATCAAACAATACACTGATATACATAGCGATATGAGAAAAAGAAGACTTAAGTTTTACGGACACATAAAACGGATGAATCCGAGTAATTTAACTAGACAAATAGTCGAATTTTATGAAAATAGGAGTAATAAAATGGATTGCTGCAATTAAAGAGGACCTAAGATCAGCAAATATTACACAAAGTGAAATTCAGGATAGAGGCTGTTTCAGACACAAGGTTAACGTTTGGAACGTTGGCCAGAGAGAAAAATGTAGGGAGACTGGAACAATTTGGTCTGACGAAAGGAAAAAAGCTCATAGCGAAAGAATGAAATTAGTATAGACGCAAAGGAAGGCTAACAACAACAAACGCCTCTAATTGTACTTCGCGTGGTCCACCAGGGCCCATACGTGAATAATAATAAATTCAAGTTCACAGCATTAGCCGCATGAGGCACTGCATGGACTGGCGTATATATGTGTATACGTTTACGTCATGCATTTTTTCACTTTTAGAGCGTCAGTATGAATTGGCAACACCATCATTCCTTAGAACGACGCTCTATACACAAACATATGACTTTTTAGGATATACTATTTCTTTGAGGTTAATTTCTTCACAATTCTGTGCATTCGTTTTTAGAGTCAATATATATGCGAAATTGTGTTACTGATACTGTTATATCTTATATTGCGTTACTGATACTTATTTATGGGTGATAGTTATGGGTGACCGGATTTTTAAAGGATTTAGCCCGAAATATATAGGTTGGTTGATATATGTATATTAGGTGAAATAGTTAAGGTATTTGAAAACTATTTAATACAATGTTTGCCAGGTAAATTCAGAGAGGGACAAAAGAGAAGGACATCTCGTTGGTTTTGCAATATGCTTCTTTCGCCAGTACCTTGCAAATTGCAAATTGGCGATATCACTTCGTTAGGTGATATTTCAAAAGAATATGAAGTAAACAACATAATGCCAAATAATTATAGAGCTAATCATGATCTAGAAGAAAGTTATGGGAAAGATGATTAAAAAAAAGTAAATATGACAAGGCATTAACATTAACCATTATGAAGATTCAAACCGTTTGTCGCCCAATCAACAAGTGTTCAGTTAAATAGATGTATTTTAAAGCCGTTTAGTATACAATGTACGCGGTGTTTTATAAATTAGGTTTTGCCCGATAAAGTTGTCCATAGTTATCATTAACTAACATTACTGGAGACAAATTTTCAAGTAAATATATTGTTTCTTTCAAAGCTTCTTATTTTAATATGCATATGATATTTTCATTTATGAAAGATTCATAAAAACGAAATAGAAACTGTATATCTGTTATAAAAAATCATATTAATATGACCATGTATTGCGTGATTTTACTTTTTCATGTCAAGCAAGTAAAGACAGGTCTCGGGATTTTTACTTCGGGAAAAAATACGTGAACAAGCATGTGATGATGAAACACAAAAGGCAATCGCGATCAAAGATGTTTATTTTGTCCAAAATGTATGTTTTTTCGGCATGTATTTAATACAGATTCAGAAAAGTTGTTTTTGGGAAGATTTGTGGCTATTGATTATATATGGGTCTATTACAACCAATGTTAAAAATACGAATATTTTTTTCACTGACTGGATAATGTTGATACATATTTAGTGTAAAAGGATCATTTTTATTGGGGACTAAAATGCATTTTGTTTCTTCAGAATAATGACCCAGTTCATAAGAGCTGTATTTTAATAGCCATCATCCACACCGCCCGTTTCTATTATTTTGAACAGCCGTCCTCACTTCAATTAGGGGTATACTATACTTTGTATAGTATGTATGTATGTATATATATATATATATATATATATATATATATATATATATATATATATATATATATATATATATATATATATATATGCATGAGGGGCATACTATACCTTGTATGTATATTATACCTCAGGCATAAAAAAGACCGAATGGGAAAACTAGAGGGGCACAGCGCTATTCAATTTAACGTACAAAATCCTAGCATCTGGTATCAAAAGTTTTTTATCGGGGAGTGTCGTGGCGGTGGCTTCAAGAAAGGAAGGTCCCTAGTAGATCACATATTTACTCTTAGAGAAATACAGGATGATAGTTCGAACTTAAAAAGACGATTTTTTTCTATGATGATATATGATGATATATAAACTTCGCATATATAAGAAATAAAACAATAAAATAATGTTTCGAATCAATCATTTATAAATTTATTTTATTGAATTAAAAAGAATCGTATGGATGTCTAGCGTAGGTCTCCCAGATTTGATCCCAAAACGCTGTAAGTTCCACTTTTCTGCTAGGTTTCATCTTCAGGTCATCGCCGATGTCCAAAAACTGGACATAATTCGGTCGAACTGGTTCCCATATGACGTGTTGAAGGATTTCAGAAGATGCATCAGGTGTTGGATTACTACAAATAAATCATCTTTTAATCATTTGCCAGTTAAATCAATATCGGTACTGATCCAATAAAAAACAAAATAATATTCCATCTTATTTCGTTTCCTCCTTTTATTTTGTTGTGTTCTGTGTTATTGTGTACCACTTTTTACTTATTGTCAGTTGTGTGTTGGATAATGAATGTATAAATGTCATATATCCTACTGTATTTGGTTTATCCCCCTTAACTTGGGGCTTTCTCTTAGACTGTTTACCCTCAGTTTCCATCCAGTTACCTTCCTAATTATAGAGTTTAACGCCCTTCTTTGAACTCTTCCAACTTTTTGTACTTTGTGCTAAGCCTTCCTGTTCTAAATCTTCTGTTATTTTGTGATTTATGAATTCTGTACTCTTCTTTTGCTTTTTCTATCATACACATTTTAACCTATTCCTCCTGATGTTTCTATCTCTTAACGTGCATTTCTACTACACTTTCGTTGTTAAATTCGAAGATATTTACCACTAAGCACCAAATCACTTTAACTCGACCCGTATGGTTCTGATGATGGTACCATGGTTAATCAAGCGCGCGACAAGAAGTTAAATAGTGCTTTGGTGTTTAGTGATAAAGTAAAGATGTGCGAGTTTGGTGTTTCACATTGAAGGTTCCATTAGAAGAACTAAACTTTCGTTATGTTTCTACCCATTTTCTTATGTAGTCTACCCGACTTTAATGGGACTAGAAGGAACCTTAAATTGAACCTTCTTTTAAGTACAGGATTTTCCAATAGAGACGGTCGACGATACTCTTTAACAGTGTATAGCGGCCATGCTGATGAGACTAAAATGATCAAATTTAGAGGTTATAGTAATTCAGTTATAGTTCAGTAATCACAGTTAACCAACATGTGCAAGTCATTAAATTTTAGTAACAAAATGAGTGCTCAGGTCGAGCTACGTTCCGTGCGCGAACGAATCAACTGATTTAGTAAACAATCAAACAACACCCATACGTCATCGAAACTTGAGATCTGCAGAAAACAATGCTAGAGTGAACCAGAGTGTGCAGGATAACCCGAGGCGCTCAGTTCCTCGTCGTACCCAAGAACTTGACCTTTCAGAGACTTCAACTTGGCCAACTTTGAGTCGGGACTTGCGCGAGCATTCGTACAAAATTCGATTGACCCAGGAACTGAAATTAAATGACCATGACCAGCGTCGAGCATTCGATGACTGAGTTCTGAAGCACTTGGAAGTGGACCCTGATTTAGGACGGAAAAGTCACTATTTGATGTGAATTTTGGTCCGGCGGGATCATTGGCTTGTATTTCTTTATGAAGCTGGCGCCGCCATAACTGCCACCGGCGAGAGCTACAGGTCGATGTTAACCAATTTTTTGTGGCCTAAATTGGAATATATGGATCTCAGTGACATATGGTTACAACAACACGACACAACAATGAATCTTCTGCACGACAAATTCGACGACATGGTTACCTCACATTTCGGCGACGTCAACTGGTCAACGAGTTCATGTGATTTAACGCATTAGACTTTTTCTTGTGAGGCTACCTTAACTCACAGGTTTATGCGAATAAGCCGCACACTGTTCATATCTTAAAGGCATAACCATTGCTATCAATGATATATTGCCCGATTTATGCGGTCGAGTCATCGAAAATTGGTCCTCTCGGATTTGGTCGATATCATATTCTATACATAATGTAATGGAATATTTTTTCAAATAAAAGAAAAGATTTGATCATATCTCACACACAACTTGTTTTATTTACATTTGAAGTTCGAGCACCCTTAATGGAAAACCCTATATATTATAACTGCTTGTACCTTCGTAATTCTGAACGAGCTGAAAATTTTAACTCAAAACAATAATAAAAAATATATTACTGAGTTTTTGCAAAGTTGGTCCAAAGTTTCACCAATCGGTGCCTGGTGAGAAAATCTGCATTCGTTTGAAGATCAAACTTTGTAACATTAAACATGTAAACTAGTTCGTCAGCATGACTCACATTTCCTGCACCTAAAAATGTTTTACGTTTAATTATTTAGAACCAAAAAAAATGTATTTATACCTGGAATTAATTGTCGTTGACGATTTTTGCTACTCGTGCCATAAAACGAAAACTGATACATATACACTGGAGCAAAATGAGACTGAAGAATAACATCCTTGTGTGAACTCCTTAGGAAAAGATCGTCACTTTTCCACTAAAAAACAACAATGTAGTGTACATTTTTCAACACAGGATCAACATACGTTTAACACTGTAGCTAAGTCATCACTGAAATTACCGTTTTCACCAGCGTAAGCGGCATGAATTTTTTTACCGATTTCGAGGGTGTTAACTCCATCTCTCAACGTCATAGGTGGTACTAAGATTGCAGGATTAGCATCCAAGGATGCAGCAGTTTGTTCGACCAAAACACGAACTACGAAAATATAGATTAGGTATGGCTTTGAAAGAATTAATGGTAGATTACAAGGTAAGAAACTGAGACCCTCTTCTAAATTGAATCCTAAAATCACAGGAACTATGTTATGTCTTCCTGATGCAATAACCTCATATCGTGGTTCACTGAGAAATGCTTCTTTTGATTCTGCTTCCAATATTGGGGCAAACTAACAACAAAAACAGTCTTTTGGTTAAAGAAAAATAAGTAAATTATTAGTATTGGAACAGGTCCATCAAATCATAAATTATAATATCTATTTTCCTGACCGTTTAATTTTTTTTAAGCCTTTGTTCAATTGTAATGATAGCAATTATTATTTATTTTGTTAATGTTTCGGTTTTTTTATTAAACCATCCTCAGAACAGCTATTTAAAGGTGTAGCGATGGACTCACCAACATCAGCTACTATAGCTAATCTAGTTATGGAATATGTTGGAACAAAAGTTATTAATACCCTCGAATATAAGCCTTATTTTTTTATAGGTTGACTCGTCACTCAGAGTGGTTCACACTCATTTAGCCTGGAACTGAAATTTTCAATCACTCGCTAGAGTATCGCTCTTTAAATCGCGTGGATTTCGTCTGTTATTCCTTTGCTTTAAAACAAGTTGAGTGGTAAGGGGTTGAAAACTTTACTTTTTAACTAGCCCAATAGAAAAAATCAGCAGGTGTTAAATCTGGTCTCTTCTTCGACTAATCTCTAGATCTGCTATAGAATAATTCGTGAAGTGTGAAGTTGCTCGATCTTGTAAAAATGTGTTGAGGTTGTAGCCAATCGAGTTTTGCATTTCTGGAGCCAAAAAGTCCGGATCATATGGCAATAACGATCGGAATTAACAGCCTGAGCCTTTGATATGGTTTGATAACAGTTTGATATGGAAATTCGATTCATAAGAAAACCATATGTTAATGAAGCTCCTAAAACGATTTTTCATTGTCCTGCAGAATTCAACTCATTTAGCTGAATCATCGGGCTTCATATCTTACACAATGACAATTTTTTAGAGGTGGAAATGTAAATCTTTGCGATTAATACAATGAATCACGGACCTGTGCAAATGTAGAGAAGCTACGCGCAGTCGTAGAGACTGTGAATCTTCTCTAACAGATGGCAAAAGCGGTCAACATTCGTGCTCGTTATTGATCCATCCTTTTGTGTCCAGTTGATTTATCCGGCATTGTGTTTCCAGTCTCGTCAAACTCGCGGACCCAATGCTTGATTAAATTCGCACTTGGCATTTCTCATGGTCGCTAAATTAAAATGTGTCCTGTACAGGCATCAAACCATAGTGTAGGAATTGTGGTTTTCATCAAAAAAACTCGCACGCAAAATACGCGCTGTGGTCCCGTGAAATGATCCGTCGTTTATAAACCTAAAAAGCCCGTCAAGCGTTTGACATCGCTCCACTCCCCCACAATCTCTGTTTGATGCGTAACAGTCACAACAAAAACGAAAAACGAGACACCCATTATTATTCTGTAAAAATAAGTCATTTTCTTTTTTTTCATTTAATGAGCTTATTATTTTCAGATTTAGGACTACAAAATACCTCATATACACCTATTTTCATCAATGTTACCTCAAAAAAGTTTAAATTTGACCTGTGTAATTTATAATTAGTACTTACTATAACGTTAATATAGTATATTAAAATGTTTTAAAAAGATATGTGTTAAAATATAAATTTATACTATCTATAGGAATATATATTGTATAATTGTAGTTGTTCTGAGGACGGTTTAATGAAAAAAACCGAAACATTAACGAAACATAAAAATTATTGTTATTATTACAATTGACCAAAACCCCAAGAAGACAAAAAAATATAAGTTTGCTCATGAAGCTGCTCCACTCTCAGTTCTCATGAATTAAATTAATAAAAGTATAATAAGTAGTAAAGTTAATAAAGTATTAATAAGTATAATAAAGTTATCGGTAGTGTGTAACAGAAAGAGAGATGAATCAAAGACACGGTGGCATGACAATGTAAGAAGATATGCTGAAAAACTACTCCACATGAAAATCTGGCAAGGAATTCCTGAAGATCTATCCAGATAGACGTGATTGTTGAAGGAGGTCAAAGCTCACCCATGGGCTGTAAAACCCAGAAAAAAGAAGAAGAATTAGATTATCATCAAAATAGAATAGCAATGATATTTCAAAACGGTAGCTAAATTGTTGTGACTGAATTTGCAACGTATACACCTGAACTATGTTTGTGAGAAGGTTTTAAAATAATCTAAACTATTTATGCCAATGAAATGACAAGTTGAAGGAGCATCGCAGAAATTCACTGCCAGGTTCATCAAGCAGTCGTCCAAAAGCTGGATAAGATTCTTCGAAATGATAAAAATCTGATTGACATTCGAACAGGAAGAGCTAACCTAATAACAAAACATTATTTTTGCTGCCCGACATTGCTTGCTTATCACCATCCTCCATATTGGCTTAATTTACCTCCGCACCAATTTCTCACTATTCCCCAAAGTTGTAAATGACAAGAAATGACGGCGGAACAAGGATTTGGTTGATCGAATCGCAATTAAGGAAGCTAAATGGTATATACTTACGCTATAAACGGTACTAGCGTTAAGAAGATCAGCGGTAGAAACCCTCTGCAAAACAGTCTTGATATCAATTGAATGACTGTTATTCGTGATGGAAGCATCGAAGGTCTGAGCTAAACTATAAGCCGTAACTCTTGGAGAACCACCGTTAATATAACTCAAAGCATTGCCACTTTGCATTATAGCAGCCTTGAACAACCCTACAATAGTATTGGTATTTAACCATTCACAAAAAAAATGGAAAAAATTACCTCTAGACTGGGGACTGACCAAGTGATTACCAACTGATATTGCACCAGCACTCTCTCCATAAATGGTAATCCTTTCTGGATCACCTCCAAACCTGGCGATATTGGCTCTAGTCCATTTCAGTGCCAAGAGTTGATCTTTTAACGCAGCATTACCAGAGACCACATGATCTTCGGTAGATAGAAACCCGAAGACACCTGCATCAATAATCTAAATTAGACATAATTAATATGAAATATTATGCGGTCTTTCAAAAATATTTCTTTTAAATTATTGTTATTATTTTATAAATGATCAGCCTTAATTGTTAATCTTTATAACTATTTAAGAAGAGAAAGTGTTGAAGTAACTTAGTGCGCAGCAAATCACATTTACATTCAGAATCCCACTTTTTTACTGTTGTATAAAAAGAAGCAACACCATTACTGAGAGAGTAAAGTAAAGCTTACCTAATCTGTAGTTGAAATTGACAACGATTACATTCTCAACCAGGAACGGCGTCGGATCAAAGAAATTAAAGTCACTGGAGCCACTTCCAAAACCTCCTCCATATATCCAAAACATAACGGGAAGTAGATCATCATGCTAAAACATATCAAAACTAAACTTACAAAAGAAAATAAATGTAAATAGTTTGAGAACATTTTCTGCAGGATCTCGTGGAGAATAAACATTGATGGTGAGACAATCTTCGCTGTTACCAAATAGTGGTTGTGGATCATCGGAGAATGAAAAGGAGAACATACACGCTGGACCATTAAGGGTAGCGTTCAAGACACCATTCCAAGGATCAGGTTTTTGAGGGGCCTACACGATTTTTTTTATTAAAAAAAAAAAAAAATATATATATATATATATATATATATATATATATATATATATATATATATATATATATATATATATATATATATATACAGCTATAAACTATACCAAAAATCTCAAATCTCCTAACGGTGGTTTAGCGAAAGGAATGCCTCGCCAAGAATAAAATGGTTGCTCGTACGGTGTGAAGTATTCAATACCCTGCACTTTTCCATCTTCAATCTCCACAATCAGATCTGAAGCCTTAAAACAATCATTATTAAACATTATTTAAGTTTTCGTTGAATAATTGAGAGCTGCACTTAATTTCTCATTCTTTTCGTCAGTTTCTGTAACTATATCCCATTTGTTTCGGGAAAAATTAGGTTTTACAATGAAAGGAATCATTCGTCAATTTTCTAGTGCCTGTCTAATAGATCTTGTAACATGTGATCCAGAATGCCTACCACACTAGTATACATTCCAAACTGCCTTAACTATGGTCCAGCTCTCGAGCGTCATCTTTTTGTAAAGTGGAATAGGCTTAGAATCGGGCACCCTCCGTCAGTATGTACCTTATGCGGTGCTCCTCTTTCCGTTCGTCACGTCTTGTTAGAGTGCCCTTCATTATTTGCTCTTGCGCAAAGATATGCATTTCCCATAGCCCTTTACTCCAGTTCTCTTTTTGAATTCCTCCGTTCCTCTTCCTACTTTCCTTTGATATAGTTCATCTCAATTATCTTTAAACTCTTTTTTCCCTTAAAATTTTCACCTATTCATTTACTGTTAATATACATTTAGAGCTCTATTCCATGCATTGCACCTGACGATTTGTAGTAGTTCCTGTATTTACTGTCTATTGCCTTAGTGTTTGAGTTCCATTTGGAATATAACCATATACTCTTTAATCCATATTACTTTCATTAGACACTTTCTAATCTATACAATATACACTCTTTATGGGCTGCCAAATGACCTCTTTTAGAAACTAGATATGACATCGACACATGTTCGAATAACGAAATAATTCTTCACCATAACATATAATGATTTAGACTACCAAATTAACATTAGCAGTTTACACAAAAAAAAACGCGGAAACTTATCAATCACCATTTTATTATTACTTACTCCACTTTGAAGTACAAAAACATTCACGAGGAGTAAAAGAACAATCATAATGCTACTAAGTTTACCGTACCCTTATATCTGAAGCGTTAATTATTGAAACTATTATATAAAATGAGATTCAGTGACGAATTCTATTTACAATTACTGTTATCAATAGCCAATTTAAAAACATTACTAGATTGTATTATATACAAGGTGAGTAAGAAATAAGGCATATCAATAAAAAGCAAAAAAAAATATTTTCCTTTAGGCGTAATCCTTTCAACGATTCAATTTCGAGCTTCCTCATAATTTGAAGAATATGTGTGAACGAGTGACTCCTGGTTGGATACTAAAAAACAACTGGATGCTCCCATATTTGAAGGCCAGAATGGAAGATCTCATGCAAGGCAACCGACTAAAAGGCAACATAAAATATCATATATAGTAACGGAGAACATAGTTTTGCAGAAAAAAATCGGGAGATGGGGAACTACACTAGAAAGTTGAGCCCCAGAGCAGAAATAAGTGGAAGGACTTTGGGGGGCATATGTTCAAAGTTAAATAATAAAATCATATCAGAAATGGAGGTCGTCGTTGACAAGACATTCCTGGGAGTTCACCATCACTCTCCATGTCATTTCAAATGGAATAAAGTTGATTTCCTATCTGATCCTTTTCTCGAAGAGGTCGAAAAGAATGTTTAAAAACCTTTTCCTTTGGGAATCCCAAAAGAAAAAGTCACATGGGGCTAAATTTGGTGACCAGACCATTTCCTTCAAGACTCCGAGCGAACGGTGTGTTCTGTGAACCATGGCTTCAACCTGTTGAAACCACATAAGATCTACATCCATATCGTTCAGTGTGGGGTGCAGAAAGGTCTCTCATATACCAAAGTAGGAGGTAACAGTCGCCACCAAAGCTGCCAATTGCACATTATCGTTGTTTACAACTCCAGTGATATGAAAGTGAGCCTCACCAGTACTCAGAAGAACAGCTGCAGAGTGAACGGGTTTATGAATTTCAGCACTTATGGCTCTGCGGTTGGCATGATCTCCCCCACTTAATTCATAAGCCAACATTATTTTGTAAGGATGGAGTTTTAAATCGGCATCTTTACGTGTAGATCACCTTGGCTATTGCTGGATGAGTGCTCTTACTTCCACGTTTTCTGGAGTACTAACGTCGCTCGTTAGATTTGCGAAGTAGAGGGGGAAAGTTCGATTCGCACCGCTCAGTCCTCGTTCAAAAAAATTCCGGGAGGGAGGTATGAGTCTCGCCGACCCTCAATGCCGACATTATAAGAGAAGATTCGTCGTAATACCAAAGAGGAATAAAGTTACTGGCTCACATGAGTTGAGGTGTTCACAGCAAGTAATAAGTCTGCCAGGGCAAATGGGTCCACATCGCCTTTTCAATGTGGACCCATTTGCCCGAAAGTTATAAGTCCATAGTAAAATCATTTTCCCACCTGGTACAGATACATTTTGATCGAAAGGGGTATATCACCTACCTAGTGCTCTCTCGAAATGTGAGGTATTTTTATGCCCACCCACTTATATATTTATTACTTATTTATTTAATTTACTATGTTTAATCATACAAACAACCATGTTTACAGATGATATATATAATAGCATTCCAATTGAGTAATTTAATTGACTGAAATAAGTCAATGAAAATTGTTATATATCCGATACACAAGCTACACACACCGATGGAGGGCAAATGAAAATAATGTGAAGAGTGATCATCGGGAGAGATTAAGTAAATAGAAAAAATTGAAAACTCCCTCCCAAAAGGCCACGTTCACAAATACGTTCACAAATACTATTTATTAGGGAAAACATACGTTCGTAGGTTTTTTTTGTAATGTACGAATAATTCCATCTATTTATACGCCAATTTATAGCACCTGAACTCTTTTCGTATTGAGTATTACTTGCTTAATAATTTTAACTTGTCTTTTTATTAAACTCCATTATATTTACCACTAAACACCAAATCACCATTTTTTAACTGCCCAACGCGTGTTTCGCTAACAATGTTAACATCATCAGGAGATGATTCAGTTTGGAGCGAAACGTACGTTGAGAAGTAAATCTCGTTGAGTTTAGCATTTCACACCGAAGGTTCCAATAGATTTTTTTTCTATTGGAACTTTCTTTTTATAAATATATAATTACCTAACTTCTTTAATTGAAAGTGGCTATTTGGTCGGCTATGTCAGCGAATGGCATATTAATGAACTGCTTGATTAATAGAGTTACAAGTCACATACACTACCTCCATATATTAATGTTAATTAAAAAATAATAAATTAAAACTATGTGTTGTGTATGAAAGAGCTTTCTATTCGATGCTTTAATCGTATTTAGATTTATTTAAACACGATTCTCCTAAGGTTTTTTTGATGTTTTATAACCGTAGATGAAACATGGATTACATACCAGAGATAAAACACCAGTCCAAATAGTGAATGTGCTTGGACAGGGTCTTTCAAATTGAAATTGAATTCAGAATTTGGGTTGATTTCAAAAAAACTTTTTATTGATTATTGAAGCATAGTGTATGGCATTTAAATACGAAAGACAATATCTACCAAGTGACTACCTCTTGCAGCTCCACAGCTTGCACAGACCTCCACTCTTTTGTGCAAATTGTGGATAACATTTTGACATAACCGTGGCTCTATCTCATCAATAATTGGAATAATTTCACCCTTTAGTTCAGAAATCGATTGAGGATTGTTCTTATAGATCTGACTTTTCAAGTAACCCCAAAGAAAATAGTCCAACAGTGTCAAATCACATGATCTTGGTGGCCAGTTAACATCACCGTTTATTGCAATAACTTGTCCAGGAAATTTTTCTCGCAATAAACCAATTGTTTCATTAGCAGAGTGAGGTGTAGCGCCATCCTGTTGGAACTACATATCCTCCAGAATAATATTATTCAATTCAGCCCACAAAAATCCAGTTATCACCTCACAATGTCAAACACCATTCTCAGTTACAGCTTTACCAGTAGCATTCTGAAAGAAATACGGCCGAATTAAACCTCCTGACCATAATTCACACCAAATGGTGACTCGTTTAAAATATAAAGGTTTTTCATGAAGCAATAGTGGATTTTCATCACCCCAAATGCGGCAATTTTGTTTCATATAGCCACCAATTTCAAAATGTGCTTCATATAAAAAGATGATTTTTCTTTGATCCGATTGACAAATGCACTACGTTTTGAATGATCCAGTGGCTTTAGTTACTGGATTATTTGAACCTTATATGCCTTTAGAGCTAAATCCTTTCGTAAAATACGCCATGTTGTGGATTCACTAAGTTTTAAATTGTTGTGAACATCGACTAATAGAAATTTCTGGATTTTCAGCAACACTTTCACGTACCAAATCAATATACTCTTGTGAACGACCACTACTACTATATATTGTTCTTATTTTATATTCCACCGAACCAGTTTCTTGAAATTTTTGAATTCGATTGAGAGTGTCTTCAGATGGATGATTGTACAAACCGTAAATATCACGTAATTTTCTAAAAACATTTTTCATCAAACGCCCATTTTCATAAAAGAATTGAACAATTTTAACGCGTTGTTGTATTGTGTTTTATTCAAGCATTATAAAAAAAACGCTCAATTTGAAAGACCTGTTACGACGAGAAGTAGTTCGCAAAAGACAGGATCATCATCAAGGAGTATTACTCTTCACTATTAGACCAAAGGTCGTATTCAGGATAAACTTCCATATCTGGCCAAAAAGAAAATGCTCTTTCAGTATGATGTATTTGCACGCACATCTCGGGTCATTGTTGCAAAACTCTATGACATATGCTTCAAAATGCTTCCACATACTCCGTATTCGCCAGACTCAGCTCACAACGATTATTTCTTCAAATGATGAGATCAAGCTAAGACAATGCCTAATTTGGCAGAGTTGAACAATTCGCATTATACTGAAGATATTACAGAACTGGAACATTGGTCATTACAGAATTAATTAATTACAGAATTGGAACATAGTTTAATCTAGATTAAATCATCTTCTGCTGATGATTGAAAAAATCCTCGTATAATAATTGTAACATAATAACTACATACTACATAATAACTTGGAATTTGATTTATTCTTACCGGTAAAACATTTCAAGTATAGGTAAACAATTATCACGTCAGTTAAAATATTTTCAGTTATTACACAATCGATCCTTCCTTTCATCAAAATAATCAGTGATGTAATCTACATTCTTTAAATCTATAAATATTAAAAATTTACTATATGAACAGGCAGTATTTTGCATAATACCGAAGTTTCTGAACATCTTACTATCCAGATCTATTTAACCTTATCAAGAAAAGCCTTCGTTGTCCAAAAATATACATCCAAAGAAGAATATATTCGCTTAAGGCCTAGCGAACGCTTCTCGCATACCAATAAATAGACATTATGATATGCATTTTATAAATCAATTGAAAAACAAACATTTTTGAGAGCTTATTATTCTTCATTACGTAAAATATTGATAGTGTTCTAAATTGACAGTTATCTTTTTATATTATACCATATTTCATAAGATGTTTTTACGTAAAAATCAATCAAGATAATAATAGAGTAATTATAATATTTATATAATGTCTGAATGATTGTGGCGTGTTCATATATTTTTTTCCTTTATTTGGGTTTTTCGCCACTATCTAAAACTCAAAAAATATCAAAAATACCTGTTCTTATTTAAAGAAAGAATCACTGGGTAAAAACAAAAAACCAAACGAGAGAAATTTCTCAGTGATTCTTTTTTGTAATAAATTTGCCTAACGAACAAAATTTTAAAGATATAAAAATGTTATAAAACATTTTACAAACTTTTAACGTTAACGTTTCGGAGGGTACTCTCCCCTCGTTTTCAAAACTAAACTAAAAAATTAATTATATTAATTTGTAATATATAAAGTAACGAGTGAAAGTAAATATATTTTTTTGTATATGGCAACGATACGTACATTGACAACAATATTATAATTAATAATATTAATAATTGTTGTCAATGTAAGTATCGTTGACATATACAAAAAAATATATTTACCGGTTAGGACCGGTTTCTGACTTCACAGACGTCGTCAGATGGGCTCGAGTCTAACGCAAGGAGACAGCTGAATAGAAACGCGCCCGCGCCCGACTGGGGAACTCTTAAAAGAAATATCAAAAATGCAACCATTTCCACGAAAATTAAATGAGCTGAATAAACTTTTTAATATATGTCCGAGAGGTCGTGAGCTCAGAAGTAACCTAACATTTTTAACAAAATTTAGTAAAAATTATAAAATTTATATAAGTAATTAAAATCAATTAAAGTTGGACACAATTAAAGACCATAGAATATATACAAAATAAAATAAATTATTAAGATTTAAACGCGTTCATAAGAAAAGGATGTCGATCAATTTTAGAATGAATCCATTGGTTGTTTCATTTTTTGTCGCGGTACTTTGGTGGTGCGGGCGAGCTAGTGATGCTGGGGGAATTCCCGCAGTTTGTTAACCAAGAAAGTACTTTTTTCGTGGCGCTGGCGGGCTACGAAAAAGCGAGTGAACAGTGCTCCGAAAGTGAAGAATTGGACGTAACTAAAAGTAACAGTATAGCAAATGCAGAACCCGACACCAGTGTATATCAAGATCCAGAACAACCACAACAAGGTACAAGCAAAAATCGAAGTGAATCATATTTTAGAGAGAACAATATTGCATCTTCACCATATATTACTGATAAGAGTAATTTTAAAGAACTAAATGATCAAGTGAACCGGTTCGTGATCGAAAACGGACATTGTAAACCTAAGGGTCCTTTCTTAAAAGACAGTAACAATAGATCTTTTCTAGAAAAACATTACTATATTATTTCCAAGTCTGGCGTGAATGTTGAAGGTACGTGGCTATCATATTCCTTAATACTTCAGAAAGCGTACTGAACAATGTTAATTATTCGCAAATCGGGCATCTAAAAAAAATACAAAATGTTTGGATGGAAGGCTGCGACGACTGGAAATATATTGTAGATGATATAGGAAGACACCCGACATCGAAAATTAACATGGATTCTTGTCTTACGTATCAATAATGGCCGTTACGTGGAACACTAGATGAAGAGCAAGAGTCCATGATCAAGAAAAAAAAATCTTTTTCGCACCAAGTACTCTCTAGACTCCTTAATGTTACTCTGACACTTTCAACGTGTAATTTAGCCTTTCGTGGCCACAGAGAAAAAGCAGATAGCAATAATTCAAGTTCCCGAGGAAACTTTGGACTATTGCTGAGTTATTAGCAAAATACAGTCCGATTTTACAAAAATTGTTAAGTAAACCAAAGGGCCAGATAAAATACTTAAGTCCAAAATAAAATGAGCTTATTTCTGTTCTGGTTATAAAAATAGAAAATACACTCATAAATGAAATAAATCCCGCACCATTTTACTCTATCATATTCGATACGACACAAGATATTTCAAAAACAGATCAAATGTAAGAACTTTACCGTTATTGCATGATCGAGAAAAACGAAAATGGAATCCCAAAGGCGCTCGTCATTAAAGAGTCATTTTTAGGATTTCATGAAGTTAAGGACCAAACTGCCTTAGCAATCTTCAAACAAATTATTAAATCCATAAATGAGAAAAACATACCTCTAAATAAGTGTCGAGGACCAGGATATGATGGTGCTAACACAATGAAAGGCATTTATGGTGGAGTTCAAAAACTCATAAAAGATATCGAGCCAAATACGATATATGTTTACTGTGCTGCTCATAACTTAAATCTGGTATTTAATGACGCAGTAAGAGAGGTTATTGATATGCAACATTTTTTGGGCATAGTGTCAAAAGATGAAATATCTTATCAAGTTTTATATCTGATAAAGAAAGGGAGTCTTCAACTTCGATAACATTAAAAACATTGAACCCTACTAGAGGGGCAGGACGTTATTAATTACGGACGTTAAATTGCAAATCAGATGAAAAAAATTAAGCTATTTCACTCAAGAAGAAGATCGAGAACTACAATTTTATTGCCTACAATGCAGCCTCTAAAGCACTTCAGTCTAAAGCCACCGATCTTTCAAATGCCTTAAAATTTTTAAAAATTTGTCTGAAAGAATTGGAAAGGTATAGACATGAATTTGAAAATTTAAAAAAGGAAGCAAATATTGTAGCAGAAAAATGGTCCATCAACCCTGAATTTTCTAAAACTCGTCAGAGGAAGGTGAAACGCCATTTTGACGAACTTTGGGAAAATAAGCGTCTCCAAGATCTGGAAAGTTTGTTCAAAGTGAACATATTTTATCGAGTATTGGACATCATTATTAATCAACTGAAATCGCGTTTCGTTCTAATGAATGAAATTGTGTCCAATTTCAGTATTTTTCAACCTGCCACTTTGCAAAATTTAAATGACACTGAACTATTAAAAAAAGCTCTAGAATTTGTTGATATATATAAAAAAGACATATCTGAATCATTTGCCAAAGAAATTCTCAGTTTTCGGTCCACCTTCAGAGACAAAATAGAAAAGTCTTCGTGAATTAGCGAACTTGCTGATTTATTAATAATAAAGAATCATTTTATGTCGTGCAGCTTTCCTGAAGTATGTACTGCATTAATGTTGTTTGTTACAATTCCTGTGACTGCAGCTAGTGCTGAAAGATCATTTTCAAAACTAAAATTAATAAAAACATATTTAAGAAACTCTATGGGACAAGACAGGCTACGTAACTTGACTATTCTGTCTATTGAAAATTCTTTGGCCCGATCTTTAAACGTTGATGATGTCATTGATACTTTTGCGGAACAGAAAGCTCGGAGAAAATAATTTAATTAATAAATATCTTGTTAATAATAAATTGTTATTTCATTAAAATTATGTAATACCTATTCTTTTGAAGATAAAATGTATTAGATACTTATCTAAAATGCACACAATATTAGTAAAATTGTTGGGTAACTACTTAAGTGATTTATTAAAATTAAATTACCAGACAATTTTTACTGGGAGGATCCCATCCAATGACTTTGTCACGGGCCTCAGATGGTATAGTTACGCCACTGGTCATATGATTTAACGCCTTCAAATCTTTTTTTGGGTTATGTTAAATTTTTGGTCTATACCGATAAATCCGTTATTAATGCCTTGGAAGCCAATATAACTAGGACAATTGCGGCAATGAGATCCCAATTGCTTGAAAAAGTGGTCGGAAATTCGATTGACAGAATGCGCTTTGTCAAAAGTACATTCATCAGGACATTTCTCTGAAATTGTTTTCAAACATTAATTCCATTAAATGTTATTTCACATAAAATAGTTTCGACGCGAGAAGATGCATCGATAATTATAAGATGAGAAACATACATAAATCACGTGGCAAAGAATGAACAAATTCTAACTTTAAATGTATGAACTGTAAGAAGGTAAACACAACACAAAGTGTGAGATATGATGCGGAGCACTCTGCTTTTGATATGAATTGCCATGTTTACAAGCGTAGAATGGAAATAGAAAGGAAAAAAAATAGTTATTCTATTGATGAATAGCAATTAGCTGAAGAGCGGGGTAAACATGATCAATGTGCTTTGTGCTCTTACATCAGAATGTACAAAGTTTGAGAAACAAAATCGATCACTTTGAATATATAATAAAATCAAGGAAGATCGATGTGGTCTGCATAACGGAACACTGGTTAACAGACAGTGAAATGAACTTGTACAAAATGAATAATTATCAAATGGGTACTGCTTATTGTAGAGAAAATTCAAATGGTGGTGGGGTCATGATACTTGTTAGTGACAAGCTGAGTTCATACATTAAAGAGATAGAGAGAACAAATAAATATAGTAGTGATGGTATATTTGAAATTTGCGGCATTTATATTGAGTTTGAGAATGACTTAATTTGTTTATTGAATTTGTATCGGGCACCAAATACTAATATTGATATTTTTTTTTCAAAAATTGAATAGCTTTCTTTATGAGTTACACCTTCCAATAAATTGCAAATGTGTTTTATGTGGGGATTTAAATATCGATTATAAGGAAAGTACTAATATTGTCAGTAACTTAAAGGGTGTACTACTTAGTCATGGGTTATGCAATACAGTAAAGGAACCAACTCGTACCACAGAAAGATCGGCTACTTTTATAGATTACATATGTACGAATTATGAATGAGATGGTTTGTCTTGTATTGTTTGGAGTAATTGTCTGTCTGATCATTCGGCTCAGTACTAAGACATTATAGTGAAACTAATATGAAACTATTTCAGCTGTATCTGAGCGGGAAAGATTGGTATGACGTGTTTCAGGCTGAAAGTTTGGACCGCGGATGTGAGGCATTTTCACATTGTTTGGAGTATTACATTGATATGTGCTTTCCCCTTAGAAAAGTAAGAATGTCCAATGAGGGTCAATTTATACCTTGGTTGACAAGAGGTATCAGAATGTCATCTATTACTTTAAAAGAATTGTATCGAACGAAACTATTATCCGGAGCCGAACAAGATGCTACACATTAAAGGGTGTACAAAAGAATTTATAGAAAGGTTATAAGAAGGGCTAAACTGCTTTACAATGTGAAACAATATTTTGAATCGGAGAACAAGTCAAAAACGACTTGGAAAATAATAAACAATAACATTCAAAAAAACCGCAATACAAGAACTAACATAAGCGCTATAAGGGATGAGGATGGAATTACTTTGAAAGACAAGTATGAAATTGCTAGTTATTTTAATAAATACTTTGTTAATCTTCCAAAGAACGTGTTGGTGAGTTCAATGACTGCTACTAGGGTTAGATAAGTGACTTCAATTCAAAACTCTATTATATTACGGCCAGTTAACCAATATGACATAATTAAAACAGTAAGGAAACTCAAAAATACAAATTCTGTGGGGCTAGATAATATTCCTTCAGTTGTACTGAAGAAGTCTATGAACTCATTAATAATACCGTTAACATATCTAGTGAATTGGTCTCTGGAAACTAGTATTTTTCCGAGGGCATTAAAAACATCAAAAGTAATTCCTGTCTTCAAGAGAGGTGACCGGCTCTCCCTCTCCAAATATAGACCAATAGCTATTCTACCTACGTTATCTAAACTGTTGGAGCGTATAGTGTATGAGCAGATCATGTCCTTTCTTGTGCGCTTTAATATATTGAAATCATCACAGCACGGGTTTCGAAGTGGTCGATCTACACAGTCAGCAATCTGTGAATTTTAAACAAGATATATGAAAACATAAACGATAATTGCAAATGTGTTGGTCTGTTTATGGACCTAAGTAAGGCTTTCGATCTGGTGGATCACGTAATACTGCTGGACAAACTTCATCACTATGGCTTGAGGGGTCGGGTAAGAGAGTGGTTTCAATCTTACTTGTTTGGCCGACACCAAGTTGTACAGATTGATGAAGCAACATCTGAAAGATTAAGGATTATTTCTGGAGTGTCCCAAGGATCTATTTTGGGTCTACTATTATTTTTAATTTTTGTTAATGATCTGCCAGATGTTTGCAGTAGCGGAAATATGGTAATGTTTGCTGATGATAGCAGCGATTTAACAGGAAATAGAAACATGCAGGGAACCATTGAAACGGTACAGGAAATGCTCAATAAATTTTATAGTTGGTTTACGAATAATAATTATCCCTTAACATGGACAAAACCAGTTTTATTGCTTTTACTCCTCGAACACACACTATAACGGAGTCATATTTACTAAAAATTAACGGTAATTCTATACAGCAAACATCGTGTACTAGATTTCTGGGTGTTCATCTCGATAACAGACTTTGCTGGGATGAACACATAGCTGAACTATGCAAGAAATTAGCTGCTGTCTCATATGCTGTTTATAGGTGAAACGGGTTGGTACCACGGATATTGTGCATTCATATTACTATGCAGAGTTTTACAGTCGCGCTAGGTACGGTTTGATATTTTGGGGTGGGTCGCCTCATCTGATGCATGTTTTCAAAATACAAAAAAAGATAATTCGAATGATACATTCGTAAAAAATAGTGATTTTCATCACTATGACACCCGAGGCTCTGATGAACTTGTTTTACCAATACATTCATGTAAGGTAGTTGAACATAATGTTTACTATAGGGGTGTGAAGCTGTATAATAAGTTGCCACAACGATTTAAGCATGTTCAGAATGACAACGAATTTAAAAAATTAGTCCGCGAATTTCTTATAAGTCAAAGTTTTTATAGTTTAGAAGAATATATGTCGTATCAATAATTAGATTCAATGCTTATTTATGTATAAAATGTTTATTTGTGCAAGATTATCATTTCATGTATTATTTCTGAGGTCGTGTCACTGAACATTCTGTCAATTCTGTCAATCTGACTTAATCATGGATATTTTTATTGTTGTGAGAATTAAATAAATACTTTATTAAATTATATACCTTATCAGGAATAAAATATTTATATGTAGGTTTAAATGTTATATATTCTTTGTATGCACAGAAGTGTGGCAATGTGCATGCTCTTGTTTTGACTTGATCCATGCATATTTGTATTGTCTTGAGGATTCAATAAATTATTATTATTCAATAAATTATTATTATTATTATTATACTTGGATGGATTGTTTAACTCAGAGAAGAAGACAACTGGCATGAAATACAATAGAAATACGGGAAATAATACACAAACTCAGATAACGAAATTTGGGAAGACCGAATGGGAAAACTACATGGGAACAGCGCTATTCAATGTAACATACAAAATCTGGTATCATAAGTTTTTTATCGGGGAATGTCGCGGCGGTGGCTTCAGGAAAGGAAGATCACTTGTAGATCACATATTTACTCTTAGAGAAATACAGGATGATAGTTACGAACTTAAAATGACGATTTTTTCTGTGGTGACTCGAAAAACTTCGTGCCAGAAATAAAACAAAAAAAAATACTATTACGTATCAATCGTTTATAACTTTATCTTATTTGAATTAAAAAGTATCATATGGATGTGTAGCGTAGGTCTCCCAGATTTGATCCCAAAACGCTGTAAGTTCCACTTTTCTGCTAGGTTTCATCTTCAGGTCATTGCCGATGTCCAAAAACTGGACATAATTCGGTCGAACTGGTTCCCATATGACGTGTTGAAGGATTTCAGAAGATGCATCAGGTGTTGGATTACTACAAATAAATCATCTTTTAATCATTTGCCAGTTAAATCAATATCGGTACTGATCCAATTAAAAACAAAATAATATTCCATCTTATTTCGTTTCCTCCTATTATTTTGTTGTGTTCTGTGTTATTGTGTACCACTTTTTTCTTATTTTCAGTTGTGTGTTGGATAATGGATGGAACTGGTTTCCATCCAGTTTCTTTCCTAATTACAGAGTTTAACGCCCTTCTTTAAACTGCTCCAACTTTTTGTACTTCATATTAAGCCTTCCTCTTCTAAATCTTCTGTTATTTTGTGGTTCATGAATTCAGTACTCTTCTTTTACTTCTTAAATTCTCAATTTTCTTTGTCGTTGCTACAAGGGTACATGATTTCTGTGATAAATATTTTAACCTATTCCTCCGTATGTTTCTGCCTCTTAACGAGCATTTCTATTACTCGTTCGTTGTTAAATTCGAAGAGATTTACCACTAAGCACCAAATCACATTAACTTCTCGGCGCACATGATTCTGATGATGGTACCATGGTTAGTGAAGCGCATAACAAGAAGTTAAATAGTGATTTGGTGTTTAGTGATAAAGTAAACATCTGCGAGTTTAGTGTTTCACAGTGAAGGTTCCAGTAGAAAAATTAAACTTTCGTTATTTTTCTACCCGTTTTTCTTGTACAGTCTACCCGACTTTAATAGGGCCAGAAGGAACCTTAAATGGAACCTTCTTTTAAAAGTACAGGGTTTTCCAATACAGACGTGGAACTTTAACAGTGTATAGTGGCCATACTGGTGAAGCTGAAAGAAGAAAGAAGTTAAAAATCTCCATTTATAAGCCATCCGATGAGAAGTCGGCGAAAATATGGGTTGTTTGATTGTGGAGAGGGACTTCCTATTCTTGGCGAGAGAGCATATGTTGGCACCCTGATGAGTCTAACCACCAACAGACGAAACATGTGCCCTCCAATGTAAGGGATGGGTGGGGCGTCCTCCCGGTCAAGCAACTAACCATTGCTCATTATGGCGGAGACGCAGGTTGTTGTGCGTTTCCATGAGATTGTGGAACCCAACGGTCGGAGGTGTATAACTCCTGACTACTGTTGTCTTGTTGGACGCAATCCAAAGAAGTTGAAAATCTCCATTTATAAGCCATCCGATGAGAAGTGGGCGAAAATATGGGTTGTTTGATTGTAGAGAGGGACTTCCTATTCTTGGCGAGAGAGCATATGTCGGTACCCTGATGAGTCTAACCACCAACAGACGAAACATGTGCCCTCCAATATAAGGGATGGGTGGGGCTTCCTCCCGGTCAAGCAACTAACCATTGCTCATTATGACGGAGACGCAGGTTGTTGTGCGTTCCTCTTGAGATTGTAGAACCCAACGGTCGGGGGTGTATAACTCCTGGCTACTGTAGTCTTGTTGGACGCAGTCCAAAGAAGTTGAAAATCTCCATATATATATATATATATATATATATATATATATATATATATATATATATATATATATATATATATATATATATATATATAATTACTGCTTATACCTTCATACTTCTGTATGAGCTGAAAATTTTAATTCAAAACGATAATAAAAAATATATTACTGAGTTTTTGCAAAGTTGGTCCAGAGTTTCACTAATCGATGCCTGGTGAGAAAATCTGCATCTGTTTGAAGATCAAACTTTGAAATATTAAACATGTAAACTAGTTCGTCGGTATGACTCACATTTCCTGCACCTAAAAATGTTCTACGTTTAATTTAGAACCCAAGAAAATGTATTCTATACCTGGAATTAATTGTCGTTCGCGATTTTTGCTGCTCGTGCCATAAAACGAAAACTGATACATATACACTGGAGCAAAATGGGACTGAAGAATAACATCCTTGTGAGAACTCCTTAGAAAAACATCGTCACTTTTCCACTAAAAAACAACAATGTAGTATACATTTTCAAATACAGGATCAACATACGTTTAACACTGTAGCTAAGTCATCACTGAAATTACCATTTTCACCAACGTAAGCGGCATGAATTTTTTTACCGACTTCCAGAGTGTTAACTCCATCTCTCAATGTCATAGGTGGTATTAAAATTGCAGGATTAGCATCCAAGGATGCAGCAGTTTGTTCGACCATATCACGTACTGCAAAAATATAGATTAGGTATAGCTTAGAAAGAATGAATAGTAGATTACAAGGTAAGAAACTGAGACCCTCTTCTAAATTGAATCCTAAAATCACAGGAACTATGTTATGTCTTCCTGATGCAATAACCTCATATCGTGGTTCACTGAGAAATGCTTCTTTTGATTCTGCTTCTAATATTGGGGCAAACTAGCAACAAAAACAGTATTTTGGTTAAAGAAAAATAAGTAAATTACTAGTATTGGAACAGCTTCATCAAATCATAAATTATAATATCGATTTTTCTGACCGTTTAATTTTTTTTTCTTGAGCTTTTGTTCAATTGTAATGATAGCAATTATTATTTATTTTGTTAATGTTTCGGTGTTTTTATTAAACCATCATAAGAACAGCCATTGTACGGTGTAGCAATGGCCTCACCAACATCAGCCACTATAGCTCATCTAGTTATGGAATATGTTGGAACAAATATTATTAAGTTAAAAGTTATTAATACCCTGGAATATAAGCCTTATTTTTTAAAAAGATTTGTAGATGACTGTATACTATGCATACCTAAAAATAAAATACAATACACCTTAAACAAATTCAATTTATTCCGCAAAAAATAAAAATACTCACGAAGAAAAAAAAATATTTTTTTTTATTTATATATATATATATATATATATATATATATATATATATATATATATATATATATATATATATATATATATATATTTTATATATATATATATATATATATATATATATATATATATTTATATATATATATATATATATATATATATATATATATATATATATATATATATATATATATATATATATATATATATATATATATATATACACATATATATATATATATATATATATATATATATATATATATATATATATATATATATATATATATATATATATATATATATATATATTGATATACCAGGTCTGTAAATATAAAACCGGAATTTGGCCCTTGATGGCCCTAGTTGTCAATGTAGTTACCGTCAAACCGCGTCATTGATGCCCTTTCCTTGTTGACATCTGACAAAGATTTTCAACTCACAACAATACAAGTTTCATACAACAGCATAGTTTGTAATAACGTTCTACATGTCGAATTTTGTGCCTCGAAACTACGATTTGCGGACAACATTGATTTTCTGTTACCATTTGACGAAAACTGCTGCAGAATCGCATCGAATGCTTGTCGAAGCTTACGATAAGCATGCCCTTGGTAAATCTGAGCGCTTTAAGTGGTTTCAACAATTCAAAAGTAGCAATTTTGACGTGACAAACGAAGAACGTGACAGACTACCGAAAAAGTTGGAAGACAGTGAATTGCAAGCATTGTTGAACGAGGATGACGCTCATACGCAAGAGACGCTCATACGAGAAGCCGTCTCTACGTTTGAAAGCCATGGGAAAGATCCAGAAGATGGGAAAATTGGTTCTACATAAACTGAATGAAAGACAGGAGAAAAACCGATAAACCACTTGCGAAATGATGTTCGTAAGGTACAAAAGAAAGTAATTTCTCCATCGAATTGTGGCTGGATATATCGTTGAAAAGTAGATATATTTCAGATCATGTGTAACTCCAGACAAACCATCGACATCCACTTCAAGGTCGAATCGCTATGGACGGAAGATAATTCTCTGTGCTTAGTGGAAACAGAAGGGTGTGATCTACTATGAGCTACTATCATGGCGAAACCGATAATACTGAACACTACTAATAACAACTGATCGATTTGAATCAAGCTTTGCGCAAAAAAACGACCAGAATATTAAAAAAGGCAAAACAAAGTGATTTTGCTTCATGATAATGCACTATCACATAAGGCAAAACTGGTCAAGGAAACCATTGAGGCGTTTAATTAGGAAATAGTGTCATATGTGGCTTACTCACCAGATTTAGCTCCGTCTGATTACTGCTTATTTGCATCGATGGGACACCCACTTGCTGAGCAACGTTTTACTTGCCTCAAAAGAGCAACAATTTTTTTAGCGTGGCATCCGCAATTGTCACTTGTCAATTGGACAGGTGGGAAAAATGTATAGTTCTCACTGGCATTTTTTATATTTACATACTTGGTAAATATTACATATGATAAGAACAATATCAAAACAAATTGGTACACAAAATCTATATGGTCCGGAAGATATCTCAATTTTAATTCTTATACTCCAAATGAATATAGAAAAAGGTTTATTAATTCTTTAATTGATGGAGCTGTTATCTTAACTTATTCAAAAAATAGACCACAACATATAAATAAAATCACACAAAAACTGAACATATTTATGTCAATGAAATGATGAGTTCAAGGAGCATCGCAGACAATTCACTACCAGGTTAATAAAGAAATCATCCAGAAGCTGGATAACATTCTTTGAAATGATAATAATCTGACTGGCATTTGAACATGAAGAGCTCACCTAATAACAAAACATTATTTTGCTGCCCGAGATTGCTTGATTGTCACCATCCTCTTTATTGGCTTAATTTACCTCCGAACCACTTCTCCTATTCCCTAAGCTGGCATTGGCAAGAAATGAAGGCGGAACAAGGATTTGGTTGATCGAATCGCAAATAAAGAAGCTAAATGGTATATACTTACGCTATAAATGGTACTAGCGTTAAGAAGATCAGCGGTAGAAACCTTCTGCAAAACATTCTTCACATCAATTGAATGACTGTTATTCGTGATGGAGGCATCGAAGATCTGAGCTAAACTATAAGCCGTAGCTCTTGGAATACTACCGTTGATATAACTCAAAGCATTGCCACTTTGCATTATAGCAGCTTTGAATAACCCTACAATACTATTTGTATCTAACCACTTCCAAAAATAAATGGGAAATAATTACCTTTAGACTGGGGACTGACCAAGTGATAACCAATTGATCTTGCACCAGCACTCTCTCCATAAATGGTAATCCTTTCTGGATCACCTCCAAACCTGGCAATATTGGCGCTAGTCCATTTCAATGCCAAGAGTTGATCTTTTAACGCAGCATTACCGGAGACCACATGATCTTCGGTAGACAGAAACCCGAAGACACCTGCATCAATAATCCAAATCAAAAATAATGAATATGAAATATTTTGCGGCCTTTCAAAAATACATTTCTTTGGAACTATTGATATTGTAATTTTTTAAATGATCACGCTTGATAGTTAATCTTTATAGCAACTTAAAAAGAGAAGGTCTTCAAGTAACTTAGTGTGTAATAAATACTGAGTGAGTTAAGTAAAGCTTACCTAATCTGTAGTTGAAATTGACAACGATTACATTCTCAACCAGGAACGGCGTCGGATCAAAGAAATTAAAGTCACTGGAGCCACTTTCAAAACCTCCTCCATATATCCAAAACATAACCGGAAGTAGATCGCGATGCTAAAAAATATCAAAACTAAACTTACAAAAGAAAATAAATGTAAATAGTTTGAGAACATTTTCTGCAGGATCTCGTGGAGAATAAACATTGATGGTGAGACAATCTTCGCTGTTTCCAAACAGTGGTAGTGGATCATCGGAGAACCAAAAGGAGAACATACACGCTGGACCATTACGGGTAGCGTTAAAGATACCATTCCAAGGATCAGGTTTTTGAGGTGCCTACAAGATTATTTTTATTTCCAAAAAAAAGTACAGCGAGAGTGTATACCAAAAATCTCAAATCTCCCAACGGTGGTTTAGCGAAAGGTATGCCTCGCCAAGAATAAAATGGTTCTTCGTACGGTGTAAAGTATTCAATACCCTGCACTTTTCCATCTTCAATCTCCACAATAAGATCTGAAGCCTTAAAACAATCATTATTAAACATCAATTATGTTTTTGTTGAATAATTGAGAGCTACACTTAATTTCCCATTCTGTTCATTCATTTCTATAACTAAATCCCAATTTTTTCGGGAAAAGTTGGTTTTTACAGTGAAATAAGTAATTCTTCAATTTTCTAGCATATGTCTAATATATCTTTTAACATATGATCTAGAACTACACTAGTATACATTCCAAACTGACCCTCATATTTTCCATTCATTCAAAATGAACGGTTGCGCGTTTTTTTTGCTTGTAAAAACAATATGTGGCATCGACACATGGTCGAATAACTCTTCGAGGTGATTCTTCACCATAAAATACAATGATTGGGGCTATTAAACAGAAAAAAAAACGCAGAAACCTATCAATGGCCATTTTATGATTACTTACTCCACTTTGAAGTACAAAAACAATCACGAGAATTAAAGGGACTATCATAATGCTACTGAATTTACTGTATCGTTATATCTGAAGCGTTAAAAATTGAAACTATTATATAAAAAGAGATTCAGTGACGAATTCTGTTTACAATGACTGTTATCAATAGGCAATTTAAGAACATTACTAGACATTATATTATATACAGGGTGAGTAAGAAATAAGGCATATTAATAAAAAGCAATGTAAGTATTAAGCATCATACTTAATTTTCGCAATTCTTTAACAAAATTTGATTTATCTGAAAAATTATTATTTTCCTCTAGGCGTAACCCTTTCAACAATTCAATTTCGAGCTTCTTCATAATTTGAAGAATATGTGTCAACAAGTGGCTACTGGTTGGATATTAAAAAACAACTGGATGCTCCAATATTTGAAGGCCAGAATGTAAGATGACATGCAAGGTAACCGACTAAAAGGTAATAGATGAAATATCATATATAGCATCGAAGAACATAGTTGGGGAGAAAAACGAGGGATGGGGAACTACACTAGAAACGTGTGCCCCAGAGCAGAAATAAGTGGAAGGACTTTGGGAGGCCTATATTCAAAGTTAAACAATAAAATCATATCAGAAATGGAGGTAGTCGTTGACAAGACATTCCCGGGAGTTCATCGTCACTCTCCGGGTCATTTCAGATGAAATAAAGTTGATTTCCTATCTGATTGAAAGAAAAAAGCCACATTGGGTTAAATATGGTGACCGGGCTATTTCCTTCAAGACTCCGATCGAACGTTGTGTTGTGTGAGCTGTGGCTTCATCCTGCTGAAACCACATATATTCTGCATCCATATCGTCCAGTGTGGGGTGCAGAAAGGTCTCTAATATTCCAACGTAGGTAAAAGTTGCCACCAAAGCTGCCAATGCACCTAAAACATTTACGCAAGAGAGGTTGTTTAAAACTTAGTAGTGAAAATGATCCTTGTTTACAACTCCAATGGCAGCTGCAGAGTGAACGAAGAATTTCTGCACTTATGGCTCGGTAGGCATGATCTCTTTTACTTAATTCACAAGCCAACATTATTTTCTATATATGCAGTTTTAAATTGGCATCTTTATGTGTAGATCATCTTGGCCATTGCTGGATGGGTTCTCTACTGCTTCCACATTTCCTGGAGTACTGATGTCGCTCGTAAGATTTGCGGAGTAGAGGGGAAGGTGCCATATCAATTCGCACAGCTCAGTCCTGGTTCAAAAAATTCCGGAAAGCAGGTATGAGTCTCGCCGACCCCCAATGCCGACGTTTTAAGATTCGTCGTGATACCGAAGAGGAATAAAGTTACTGACTCACGTGGGTTTATGTCTCCATAATAAGTAATAGGTCTTCCAGGGCAAATGGGTCTATATTGCCTTTTCAATATGGACCCATTTGCCCGAAGGATAGAGGTTCAGAGTAAAATCATTTTCCGATCTGGTACAAATACATTTTGATTGAGAGACACCTACCTAGTCCTCACTCGAAATGTGAGGTATCTTTATGACCCACCCTATATTTATAAGGAACTTATTTAATTTACTATGTTTAAACACATAAACAACTATGTTTACAGATGATATATATATATATATATATATATATATATATATATATATATATATATATATATATATATATATATATATATATATATATATATGTATATATATATAGCTTTGAGCCTTATAGGCCAAAATTGTTTTTGGGGACCTTGCCTAAACAGGAGTTTAGGGACCCAATTGCCTAAAATTGTTTTTATTCATCAGGCCACGTGCGTCACTGCTCATGCGCAAGTACTGTAGTTCTGCCACGACGGCCTAATCGCCTAAGTGCATACCTGTCGTTTGGCAAGCAGTGTGTTATTTCAAAGGGACCATGAAATTTTGGTTTTAATTTCCCTCCATACGCTAATTGACTATTTTCTATGACCACTTTATCGCCAACAGCCTTTATTCGCTTTTTATTAAAGTTATTTATTGCTTGCTCAATGATGATTTCCTGTAAACGATTATTTACTTTCTCCCGTATCAATTCTGTATTTTAGCTATCCTAGAGCTTTATCAATAGCACTTTGGTAGCAAGGTGGAGAGTTTACGCAACCAAATGACATGCGGTTATATTCATAAAGTCCGTCTGGTGTCACAAAAGCAGTAATATGTTTCGAGGCCTCTTCAGTTTCAATTTGATGAAATCCTGATTTCATATCAAGGCTATAAAAATAAACAGCCTTCGCATGCGCCTCAATTTGATCTTGAATGCGAGGAAAGGGGTCTTTTGGCGTAACACTCTTTTATTAAGGGATCGAAAACCCACACATAATATTGTGTCTCCATTTATTTTCATCACGAGCACTATTGGCTTGCATATCCAGATTCATTTTTTCTAATAATCCTATCTCGTAGGTGTTCTTCTACGATGCTTAACTTGTAATCTTTTGCCATGGGAGAGGTGACGATGTCGAAAAGCAACCGGCTGAGTCACCCAGTATTATTTTGAACTTATCAGTTGTTACAGCGGGCGGCGTTTGTTCTTGTGCACCTCTAAGAATTGATTCAAAAACATCACTTACTCGCTCGTCCAGTCCTGACAAATCCAAATCATTTTCATCGAATGTGCGTATAGAAAATATGCGGGCAATAGAAAATGGTTCACGCATAATATCTATGCTGTTCGCACACATCCAACCCATTAGAGCATCAATGTGTTTGCCTAAAAATATCTACTTCAAGAGTCATAGTTAGTGTTACTATTACAATAGGTTTTGTGGTACAATTTCCTATTCCAGTCAAAGGCCGCATATGTTTTGCAACTTTTTTACGAAGTATTGAAACATCTGCACCCGTGTCCACCATGTATGATATCGCAGAAACTGCATTGTCATTTGTAAGAATAGCCAACGGAATTGATGGGGTAAAACGAGTGTTTTGTGTTAGTATGGCTCGTTTCGGTACTGCATGTTTAGGGTAACAAACATTTTCTCTATAACGTGGCTTTTAACAATGGGTACACCTTTTTAAAGTCTCCCGATTTTTCAGGTGGATTCGAGTTTATTTCACGAATGTCACTGTCAGCCATTTTTGTTTTAAACTAAAAAAAGTATATTCAGGTTCATTCTCCATTGTTTTAGGTAACAAAGAGATATCCCACTTCTGATGTGAGCTTTGGCTTAGGTCTTTTGTTAATATTCTAGAAACAATACACTAATATGCCCGAAATACTGCTTATCATTAAGACAATATATATATATATATATATATATATATATATATATATATATATATATATTATTATGCGGTTGGATCACGCAAAGCATTCCGACTCATTTTTGAGTATTCTTTCTGATCTTTCACATCTCTCTCATCATCCTCTCTCTGTGGATCCTCTTTCTCTACTCCATCCACCTTGTCCCCGATCTCCTTGAAACTTCGCTCTCTGATGCGACGTTCCACATATGTATTTTGTTTCTGTACTTGCTTCTGTCCTCAATCTCTGTCGGATCCATTTGTGCCCTTCCTAGATCAGTTCTGACTTGTGACATCCATGGTACTGTTGACTTGACCCCTTGTATGTATGTAAGAATTTTGTTGGTGAATCTTGTCGATGGGACTGATATGTCCATAGAATTTCAACCTTCTTTTTCTTATGTCCGCCGCCACGTTGGACATTATCTCTGTAGAATATAGTCTGTATCCTCCCTCTGTTAGTTTTGGGCCGAGAATTTTCCTCATAATTTTGGGTTCTTCTTTTAGTATGTTTTCTTTGCCGCTTTTTGTGTGGAGTGTAAGTGTTTCGCTTGCATATAGTACCTCTGGTTTGATGTAGTGTCTTATTTTTGTGTATGTGGATATGCATTTATTATTGTAGATATTGTGTGTCTTGCCTATGCCCATCTTCTGTAATCGAGTCTTCTGTGCTATCTACTCTCCTCCTGTGGGTTTGAGGATCTCGCCCAGATATTTGAAATGTGTGGCCCTTTTTATCTTGCCGTATTTTGTGTTCAAATTTTGGACATCTAATTTTGAGCAAAATAATTCGGGTTTTTGAAACGAGATTTGTAGGCTTTCTCTGCACATTCCTTGAGGACTTCTATCTGTTTGGGTGCCCTTGTTTCATTATCTGCGAGTATGACTAGGTCATCTGCGAAGGCTAGGCATGAGATTTCTATATTGTTTTTGGTTCGTTCGAGCCGTATTGGTTTCCAGGTAAATTTTTCAGTTTCTTTTCCCATTTCCTTATGACTTTGTCCAGGACCAGGTTGAAGAGGAGTGGAGATAACCCATCTCCTTGGCGTACTCTGGTTTTAATCAGGAAAGGTTCGGAAATTTCTCCCATAAATTTCACTTTAGAGACTGTGTCGGTCAGTGTCTGCTTGATCAATCGTAGTGTTTTGGGGTCGAGTCCTTGTTCGTCTAGGATGTTGAAGAGATTTTCGGTCGATGAAGTCGTATGCTTTCTTGAAGTCCACGAACGTGCACATGATTGGGAGAATGCATGCTGAGAGGATTTTGTAAGTGACTTGTAGTAAGGAGATTCTTCTGTAGTTGTTCACACCTGTTCTGTCTCCTTTCTTGTGCACCGGGTGTATAAGAGCACATTTTCATTCATCTGGTAATTTTTGTTTGTTAGATGTTCGTGATAATATGCATGAGTTCCCGCAGTGAGTTTGATCCGAGGTTTTTCAATAGTTCCGCGGTGATACCATTTTCACCGAATGTCCTGTTATTCTTCAGTTTTTGTATGTGCCTGTGGATCTCTTCCTGTGTTGGTGGTGGTGGTGGTGATTCTGAGTGGGTATAGATACAATTTTCCTTGGGGAATCTTGTGTCGCGTTCGGGGCAATTGAGGAGATAGTGTGCCAGCTCCTGACAATTCTCCTGATTGGTTAGCGCTAACAAGTCACATAAAACAATAAAATCAGCCATCAGAAGTCCCAAAGATCAAATCATCTAGAAAATCCGCATCGTGCGGATTACAGCATATCATGCGGGATTTGTAACATGGCATATATCGGACAAACCAATAGAAAAATATCAACCCGGCTCGAAGAACACAAACTAACGCTTAAAAATAAACAAACCACATCGGCTCTGTTCCAACATCATCTACAAACAGGACACAAAAGTGATTTCGACAGTTGCCGACAAATTACAAAACAAGAACCATCCGAGAAACAATAGAAATAGAAAAAATCGGACGCTTAAACAGAAGAGATGATGCCCTCAATCTGCCAGACACGTGGAAACCAGTAATCAACCGACAGACCGAAATTCACCGGCCGCAGTTGGGAGAGCAACTGACTACCACCTCAAACAACGGCCGAGGGGGCGGAGCCAACACCAGAACCGATAAGAAGCACGCAGCACTACAATCTGCAACCCAGAAGAATATAAATATTTCGAGACGGTTTCCACAGCTTTCAGCTTTCAGACAAGCATTGTGAATGTGACCTTGACGAAACGTCTGCACGTTTCCAACAAACGGAAACAAACGATCGGATGTACTCCCAGACTAATAGTCTAATCTAATAATATAACATACAATTAACTCATTTAATTACCTGAAATAAGTCTATGGAAATTGTTGTATATCCGATACACAAGCTGCACACACCGACATAAGCGCAAGCTGCAAACACTGGCTTAATTTTACTCGATTTAAAAGTCACCGGAAGGTAAATAAAAATAATGTGAAGAGTGATCATCGAAAGAGAGTAAGTAAATAGAAAAAATTGAAAACTCCCTCCCAAAAGGCCACGTTCACAAATACGTTCACAAATACTATTTATTAGGGTAAACATACGTCCGTAGGATTTTTTTGTAATGTACAAATAATTCAATGTATTTATTTATACGCCAATTTATCACACCTAAATTTCTCTTTCGTATTGAGTATCACTTTGAAATAATTTTGATTTGCCTTTTTATTAGACTCCATTACATTTACCACTAAACACCAAATCACTATTTTTTAACTTCTCTAAGTGTGTTTCACTAACCATGTTAGCATTACCAGGAGATGATTCAATATGGAACGAAACGTGCGTTAAGAAGTTTAAACGAAGTGATTTGATATTTAATGGTAAATCTTGTTGAGTTTAGCATTCCACACCGAAGGTTCCAATAGAAAAATTGATTGAAAAAATGATATTTAAAAAATAATAAATTCCAATATTTTTTATTTACTTATAATAAACATTTATTTCCCTATAGCCATCTCGATAGACCTGGATTCATGGACATGGATTCAATATTACATACCAGAGATGAAATACCAGTCCAAATAGTGGATGTACTTGTAAAGAGTCTTTCAAATTGAACGGTTTTATTTATTCTTGAATAAAACACTGAATTTCCATTTATTACAAAAAACTTCTTATTGATAATTGAGGCATAGTGTACGACATTTAAACACCAAAGACAATATCTGCCACCTATTACAGCTTCACGACCTTCTATCTTTTGTCCAAATTTTGGATGACATTTTGGCAGAGCCGTGGCTCTATGTCATCAATAATACAAAGAATTGCATCCTTTAGTGGAGGAATATTGTGGATGGTTATTATAGATTTGGCTTTTCACATAACCTCAAAAAAAATAGTCCAACGGTGTGAAATCACTTTGGTGATCTTGGTGGCCAGTTAACATCACCGTTTATTGCAATAATTTTTCCTAGAAAATTTTCAATAAATTATTTCATTAACAGAGTGAGGGGTAGCGCCATCCAGTTGGATCTACACATCCTCCAGATTAAAATTATTCAATACAGCCCACAAAAATCCAGTTATAATCTCACGATATCGAACACCATTCACAGTTACAGCTTCACCAGCAGCATTCTGAAAGAAATACGATCTAATTAGACTTCCTGGCCACAATGCCCACCAAACGGTGACTCGTTCAGGAGGTACAGGTTTCCCATGAATTAATTTTCATCACGCCAAATGCGGCAATTTTGTTAATTAACATAGCCACCAATTTTAAAATGTGCTTCACCTGAAAAGATATTTTTTTCAGAAAAATCATCTTTGTTCTTTGATCCAATTGGCAAATGCACGATGTTTTGAATGACCCAGTGGCTTTAGTTCCTGTGTTATATGAACCTTATATGCCTTTAGAGCTAAATCATTTCATAAAATACGCCACGTTGTGGATTCACCGAGTTCAAATTATTGTGAACATCGACTAATGAAAAGTTCTGGGTCTTTAGCAACACTTTCATGTACCAAATCAATATGCACTTGTGCACAACCACTACGACTATATATTGCTCTCCTATTGTCTTCCACCGAACCAGTTTCTTGAAATTTTTGAACAATTCGATTAATAATGCTTTTAGATGAACAATTGCGCAAACCGTAAATATCACGTAATTTTCTAAAATATTTTTCACTGAACGCCCATTTTCATAAAATAATTCAACAATTTTAACGCGTTGTTGTATTGTGTAAGACTCCATTTTTATAAATGTCATACGTTACAATTCTTAAATGAGACTAGACCTAGGCAAATTCACAACGCCATCTGTGTTTTATTCAGAAATTTAAAAAAACCGCTAAATTTTAAAAATCTGTCACAAGGAGAAGTACTTCGCAAGACAGGATCATCACCGAGGAATATTACACCTTACTACTAGACCAATTGAAAGAACCTGTTTAGCATAAACTTCTATATCGGGCGAAAAAGACAGCGCTATTTCACTAGGATAATATGATACAAACCTCCATGATATACGCTTCGAAGAACTTCCACATACTCCGTGATCACCAGAATTAGCTAACAGCGATTATTTCTTCCCAAACCAAAGCAATGTTTTAATGGACGAAGATGCGCCTCATATGATGAGATCAAACTAACCTAATTTGGCATTGTTGAAAAAAATTTTAAAATCTTGAAAAATCCTCGTATAGTACACCACACATGTCCAAACGTTTGGAATATTTACAAATAGGATATCTGGGCCTATAATACTCTAAAAATTTTTATTGATATTTATTTTAGAATGTTTTAAAATGAAAATAACAAAAGCACTGTGTTGCTGATAACACAATTTTTTCTGATAAACAAAAAATCGAAAAACCTGTATTTTTGCCCATTCCGCTGATATTGGTATTTACACATAATCTCAGTTCTTTTTCAATTTTCAATCGATCCGTTTAAAAATGCCTAGAAACATGATACCTCATTTTAACAGACCAATAGTAATTGCTTTGTTACAATACGGTTTTAATCAAAGTGATATCGCGGAAATTGTTGATATTTCTCAAATTGCTGTATCGAAAATTCATAAAAAATTCCAAGAGACAAATGACGTAAAGGATTGCCGCAGAAGTGGAAGAAAACGATATACAACAGCTGCCCAAGACCGGCAATCAATGATAGCTCGAAGAAATCGTCTGGAATCTACAAGTGGTATATCAAGGGAGGCTGTTTCACTACAAACGATAGCACGCAGGCTGAAAGCGGTAAATTTCCATCGCGGAAGACCTTTACGTGTTCTCAAACTAACCCTTCAATAGAAAAATATAATATTACAATAGGCTCAAGAAATGGTGGATCATAGTCCTAATTGGAATAATGTGATGTTCTCCGATAAGACGAGAATTGGCTTGGTTCCTGATTCACGAAGAACATTAGTTTGGTGAGCTCCAGATCGACAAATGAGACTAGAAACAGCTCAACCACGTACCCCATTAGAAGGTAGGAGCGTGATGTTTTGGGATGATGATATGAGGGATACACGGACACCTCTACTGGACCTGGAGATAAGAGTCACTTGTGCTGTGTACCTCGAGGAAGTTTTACATACTATAGTGCGTCTGTTCCGAGGTGTAATGGGCGACGGATCTGTTTTCATGGATGACAACGCACCTCTTCATCGTACAGCAGCAGTACAAAATTTTCTTGAAGAGGAGAGAATAATCAAGTTAGGGTGGTCAGCAAATTCCCCTGATATCAGTGTAATTGAACATGCTTGGAATATTCCGAAAACACGCATCAAGAAACGAAACAATCCTCTTCTTACCCTGCGAGAACTAAAAGATGCTACTCGTGAAGAATGGGAGAAAATTCCACAAGCCCAAATTGATCATTTAATCGACATCATGCCAGGAACCCATGAAGGAACCACTGACTGTTTATTAATTTTATTGAAAATTATTCTTTGTATTTTTAAATTACTTTTGAAACCAATTGATACATTGTAATTTTTTGACTCCAAAATAATAAATCAATTTTACACACATTGGTTATTTTGTATCGAGTTTCATTTGGTACCAGTAAGAGGAATATAATAACTAGATGCTACATAATGACTTGCAATTTGATGTATTCTTATCGGTAAAATATCTAAAGTATAGGCAAACAATTGTCACATCACTTAAAATATTTTCAGCTCTCACACAACTGGTCCTTCAATTCGTTAAAATAATCAATAATTTAATCGATATTCTTTAAATTTATCACCATCAATTTTGTTTACCTTGTGAACAGACATTATTTTGCATAATACAGAAGTTTCTCAACATCTTACTATCCAAATCTAGGAATATGTCGGATTCTGGTGGTTTACCCTTATCAAGAAAAGCCTTCGTTGACCAAAAACATACATCCTGAAAATATGCCATTCCAGACCTAGCGAATAATTCTCGCATACCAATAAATAGATATTGTGGTACGCATTTTATAAATCTCACTCGCCAGTCGGTAGGCATCTCGAGATTCTTTCGGTTAAACACAAAACCAAGGGTTAATAGCCCGAGGGGCCGGGGTTTTCGGTAGCTGATGACCGTGAATCGAAACCCATGTTAAGCTGTAGGTCCAGTCGCTAAATAGCCTTCTCAGTTGCTGATCTACTTCTAACCCCAAAATTTTACTTTTATTTTATAAATCAATTGAAAAACAAACATTTTCGAGGCCTTATTCTTCATTAGGTAAAATATTGATAGTGTTCTAAATGATACTTATCTTTTTATATTTCACTATATTTCATAAGAAGTTTGTACGTAGAAATCTTAAAGATAACAATAGAGTAATTTATATATTATTATTCACGTATGGGCCGTAATGGACCACGCGAAGTATAGTTAGAGGGGTTCGTTGTTGTTAGCTTTCCTTTGCGCCCATACTGATTTCATTCTTTCACTATGAGGTTTTTTCCTTTCGTCAGATCAAGTTGTTCCGGTCTTCCTACATTTTTCTCTCTGGCCAACCTCCCAAACGTTAACCTTGTGTCTGAAACAATCTCTATCCTGAATTTCACTTTGTGTAATATTTGTTGATCTTAGGTCCTCTTTAATTGCAGCAATCCATTTAATTATTTTTACTTTAGCTCTACTCCTATTTTCATAAAATTCAACTATTTGTCTAGTTAGCTTACTCGGATTCATCCGTTTTATGTGTCCGAAAAACTTAAGTCTTCTTTTTCTCATATCACTAAGTATATCTGTGTATTAGATTTCTTGGTTTTCTCGAAGTCGGTATGTTGTGTTATTTATTTGCTTGGGGCCTAAGATTTTTCTTTCTTTCTTTTCAATCTCCTCGATGTCTTTCTTTTTATTCGAAATGGGCGTTTCTGCATCATATAGACATTCTGGCTTAATAACTCTATTAATCTCTCTTAATAACTATATTACTTTTTCTAGAACATAGTTAAATAAGAGTGGTGAGAGTCCCTCCACTTGTCTCATTCCAGTTTTAATTTCAAAAGGCTCTGAGATGTCACCCATGAATTTAACTTTTGACCTTGTATTAGTTAGTGTTGCTTCAATAGTTGCCATCGTTTTTAGATCTAGTCCTTGTTCGCTATAAAGATTCGCGGTCAATAGAATCATATGCTTTTTTGAAATCCACAATGTACAGACGAGATTTTTATTGTCTAATTTTTGATGTCTTAGGATCAATTTTAGATTCAGGATCTGTTCCGGGCAGGATCTGCCCGGTCGAAAACCTGCTGTTATTTCCTTGATTGTACTTGGACCAGCGGATTTCAAAAGATCAGCAGTGATTCCATCTTCACCAAAAGCTTTGTTATTTTTAAATCGTTTGATTTACCTAATTATTTAATCTTCATTCGGTGGTAATGAATCTGGATTTGTTTGTTTAGGGTTGGTAATCTGTTTAAGGCCTCAGGACAGTTTAGTAGTTGTTCAAAATATTTGGCAAGTTCTTTGCAATTGTCTTGGTTATTTAGAGCTAATTGTCCGTTTTCCTTTCGGAAGCAAAGACTTTGGGATTGATAGCCTGTTAATTTAGTTTTAAATGTTTTGTAAAAATATCGGATGTTATTTTTTTGGAAATCTTTTTCTATTTCATTAAGTTGATTGTTTTCATATTTTCTTTTAGTTTATCTAATTAGCTTCGATGTTTCTTTTCTTACATCCAAAAAGATGTTATAATTTGTTTCTGTTTTTTGACTGATCCATTCTTTGTATACTTTATTTGGGGTTAATACTGCTTGCTCGCAAACTTCATCCCACCAGGGATGTTGCTACATTTTTGTAAAGGGATCAACTTTAGGGCTGTTTTAATATTTTTTTGTTTGAGTTGTTGCCAGTTCTGTACAGGTTGTTTGTTAAGCTCTTCTGTTAGGGTTGGTTTTATTTTCGTAGGGTCTAACTTTGGGATTAATGGTCTCTTTTGAATAATATTTTGAAATTTTAAGCTAAGTTTGATTCTAGTCAAATAGTGATCCGTGTCTATGTTAGCTCCTTTCTTAACTTGAATATTCAAAATCTCTTGATAATTGGGATACGAAATGGCAACATGGTTAATTTTAAATTCACCCATGTAGGTGTTTGGGCATGTCCAGGTCTTTTGTTTTGTTAGTTTCTTCTTAAAATGGGTTGAAATTATTTTTTGGGTTAAATTGCGAACATAGTTCAACCAATCTTCTGCCATTATGATTGGTCCATTTATGAGCGGGAAAACTGCCGACAATTGTTTTTGTACCTTCTTTCTTTCCCTAGTTGGGCGTTGAAATCCCGAAATTTCCCAGAACTTATTTACTTTTTGGGGATTAGATTTATTTTCTTCGTTAACTGAGAGGTGTGCATAAATTAATGTATAGTTTTTGTTAGCACACTTGAGGGATAGTGTCGTAGGTCGATTATTTACTGGATGGGTATTAGTTATAGAACCAAGAATGGTTTTTGAGACACCGAAAGCAACACCGGAATGTGATGTATATTATGTGGTGAGATGTGTGTGTAATTTATACATTTATATATTAAATAACTAGAAAAATAACTTCTTACAATTCGATCAACATCAAGTTGCAGAAAGATAAAAATAAACATATTTTTTTATTAAATATTTTCCGAAAGATGGCGGTATGATACAAAGCTCATACAAATATCCGCCGCCGCTACTTCTGACAATCCAATTTCCGACACTTTTTCAAATAATTATGATCTTATCACGTCAATAGTTGCTGGTTTATCGGTATAGACCAAATATTTAACAAAACCTCAAAGAAAATTATGTAAAGACATTAAATCACATGACCTTTGTGGCTAATTAACAGGTCCGTTTCTCGAAACAATTGTTCTCTCAATAAATCCATAGTTGCGTACGCCGTATGACATGTGGAGCCGTCCTGTTGAAACCACATCTCCTTCAGATCAATACGAATCAAATTCGGAATTAAATTATTTCATTTATGATCATTGCTCTGTACCGATCCCCATTAACGGTAACGTGCTTTCCAGCTTGATTTTTAAAGAAATTCGACCCAAAGATGCCACCGGTATACAATCCGTACCATTCGCTGCATTTTTATGTATACACCACAATTACCGTAATTGTGGGATCATTTAAGGAATATTTTACAATTACACAATCACAATAAAAAAAAAACAATCACATATCCTTGTGATTGTAATAAAACTTTTATTATTACTATAAATAAAAACATTGAAACATTATGAAAACGTTGAATCAAATAATCATTGATCAAAAATTTTATATTTGAACGTGGGGAATGTTTTGAGTCTCAGCAGCTCCAGCTCGGTCTGGAGCACCAGAATCTCGTTGTGGTTCTCCTGAATTTTTTGCACCAACTGGTTCCTCTTCAGCATTGCAGTTAACCTAACAAATACCTCCACTAACCGCCATTCTTTCTCAGTCATTTTGCTTACCTCGAATGCAACACCTGTTTCTCTTTAGCCTCCACTTCCCAATCCTTCAACAGCTTGAAATGACACACGTCCATATTCACCTCCTTGATGGTCTTATCAAGCTCTTTATTGTTCTCGTTATATTGCCCCAACTGCTTCATGATCTTCTTATATTTAGTTTTCTTGTCGTTGATCCTGTTCTCATAAGCACTGACCAAAAGCTCAATCTCCATTTCGTACGATTCTGCTTCTGCTTTTCTTCCGAGACTTTTGTTTTTCAAATAAATCTGCATTTCCTTCGTGAACTGTGAAGAAGAAAATCATTAAAAAGTATATCTGATGTCCAGTACGAAACCGAACCTTGACGGACTCAATGTCTTTCTTCTGTTCAATCAAGTCGTTGATTTCCATCCGGATTTTCATATGGTCCCACTCTGTCGCCATCATTGCCCTTTTAAAGTGCATGTTCTTGTGTATGGTCTTCAATTTCAAGTTGCCTGCGTTCTAAAAGATAAATATCCTTCTACCAGTTAATTTCAAGATGCGAAACACTTACTATAATCAAATTATTGACGTGTTCAATTTCAGACTTAGGTATCAGGATGGCATCTTCAAAATCAGTAAAAAGATCACCAGTTAGTGGTATTTCCACTAATCCTCTTCGCAACACAACTTGAACTTGCTTGTTGTGCATCAGATATAATCTTGCAGCCCTCGTATCTTCCAGATCTTGATTCAGGGAAGCTATTTTCTCTTTTTGAGTTGCCACGCGCTTGTGAAACGTTAAAATGGTAGCTTCTCCATCCAATATTTGAATTTGTGCAGCTCGACACTACACGCAAGAACGATTTGGATATTGTAATGAACAAAAACAAGAAAAGTTAGACTTACTCGAATATCATACTCGATCCTCATTCTTCTGTGCTTGCAAATCAAAGACCAAGTGTTTTCATCGATGGTAGGAGGTAATCCAACAAACTGATCCAGGTGTTCTAGGGATTTCAAGTAATCCAAACACTCCTGCGTCATTGCTATGGTGGTTTCGTTTGTTATAATTCCTTTTGCAAGTTCGTTCAGTACAGTGGCAGTTGATATGTTTCGAAAATTGACTTTTGGCCGTTTTCTAGCCAAAAAGTATTTCTTACACCAAACTTATAAGAGGAATGTTCACGAATTACTCTCCCTTAACAGAGAATAAAGTATTTGAAGAGTTTGAAATTATTTTAATAGTAAACATAATCTCATATTTAGGTTTATACTTTACACATTTATAACACATGACTTCGATGCCTTTGAAAATTATTACACTGTTGTTGTGCCCTGGCAAAGGTTGCTATGTTAGGGGTAATAATTCGCAAACCACCTCGTGATATAAGCCTTAAAATATGTTTACCTGTATAATTTGTAAGATTGTTCTTGCACTACCGGGGTCATATCTTGAAACTCCTTTCGATAAGCCTTCTCCAAGTTCTTCTCCTTTGCCTGCATAGCTTCAAGGTTGGTCTTGCACTCATTTAAAGCCTCTTGCATAAAGGATATCTTCTTCTGATTCTCTTCGATTGCCTTTTCGTATTTTTTGATACTTGCACTGGAAGGATTTAAAGGAGAACAAAATATGAAACACTTGTAACGTTTGTACGATTCAGAAAATGTGAAATACCCCTAACATGATCCCTATTTCACCATCAAAATTTCAATTCAACAGTGGAAAATCTGTTTGAATTTATTTAGCTTTATTCTGAATTAAAATTCTGGTTTGTAAGATTTCGTTATAGCAAAAAGAGCATTGAAGACGATCCATCGCCAAGTCCATCAAGTTCGAACCGAAGAAAACACCTAAGAAGTGACTGAGATACTTCGAAAAGATAATTGTTGGTCTACGAACCTTATAGAAGAGCTCTCTAGTATTCTTAAATACAGTTGATACATCACTTTAACAGAAAATTTTAGGAAGCAGAAGACGGACAAAGGGAGATATACAAAAACAACATTGTACTCGATATTTTGGCTAAAACATATATCGTAGTGCTTAACCAACATCCATATTCGACTGATTTGACCCGAGTTCGTGCGACTTGCTGTTTATTCCCAGAACTGACTCTGGCGATGAAAACTTGTCGTTCTAACGGGTATTTTTTTAGAGCTAATGTTAATTATTCTATAGAAAAAGTTTTGTAAAAGATTCTTGTTGCCAGTTCATTCTATGTAGAGATTTAGAAAAACAATATATTAGAGAATAACAATAGTTTGAAATGCCTCCCTCCAAAAGCTTTCGAAAATACGCCCTGTAGTAAATTTAAAAATGACTCACATTATTTCAGCTTCTTGTCTGTCGAGTTTTATTCTTTTATTCTGATTAAATCTGGCCCTGTTCACTTGCAAATTCTCCTGATTCATGCCCGAATCGATGTAGAACTTGAACTTGGTGCATTCGTATAGTTTTTGATTAAATTTCCTGATGGAATCACGAACGTTTGTAGCCAGTTTGGAGAATTCCACCTCTAAGAGGGTCTTGTACTTTTCCCTTTCGGCTTTCAGTAGAACCACCTTTTCTTCGTAATCCTTTATAGCTCTCAGATCTTCCTCATTGTATTCTTCAGGCATTTTTTCCAGCTGTATTTTGATATTTTCATTGAGGCGAAGAACTTAAACGTGGAAAAAACAACTTACCATGCACTTGGGCTTGGGAACATCCTTCTTCAGCTCGTCCTCCCATCGAATCTCCAACACTCCGTTCATCATGGCCATCAAAGCTCTTTCTCTGAAATCATCAGCGAGCATTAACAGTCTGAGTCGTTCTTCTTCAGCTGCTTTTGCGTCCAATATGGCCTGTTCGCTGGGAGACACGTACGGTGTTATTGGAACCTCATCTTCTGTAGTTTTCAAAATTGTTTCGGGATTTTCAATCTATCAAAAGCGGGGCCTCAAAAAAAGGCTTATTGTATTGTAATTATAAAGTATCGGGACTAGTAACACTGTAGAATAAAAAATATTTTAGCAATGAGTGCATGTAACAAGAAATGGTTTAGAATTGATAAAAAACTATCAAAAAGGGCAGAGAAAATATTAAAAAGGGAAACAAACCTTAGTTTGTTGGGTTTTTTTTTATTAAACCAGTTCAGATACTTTTTTTTATTTGAGAAATATACTAAAATACATTATCAAGTTACCTGACTCCAAACTGGATCCTCAATGTTGAAATAAATCTTTTTATCTGAAAAGTAGTTATACTCAGACAGGATATACCTCAGTCTTGCATTTTTCTCTTTTATGTTGTACACTTCCCGTTCTTTTATCGCCCGAGTATTTTGAAAGCACTTGTTGTAACTCTGTTTCAACTTAATAACCTCCCTCTATATGAACAGCATTAATTGATAAATTAACCAGATTTCGAACATAACAAATCACTTAAACTCAAACAGATTACAATTAAACAACAAATCTCTTTATTTATCTATTTTTCTTCATTCTTCTCGACGCGCGTTTCGCTAGCCATCTCACCATCATTAGGAAATGATTGAATCATCAGAAAATGATTGGTTCATCAGATTCAATCTGGAGATTGAATCATCAATAAGTGATTTGGTGTTTAGTGGTAAATCTTTTTGAGTTTAGCGTCACACCGAAGGTTTCAATAGAAGAACTGATCAAATTCCTTGTTTGAAGTCTTTTGACTGTGTGTGTAGATATATATATATATATATATATATATATATATATATATATATATATATATATATATATATATATATATATATATATATATATATATATATATATAGCATTCTGTTAGTTGCTTGACCAGGATCGAGCCCCACCCATCCCTTACATTGGAGGGCACATGTTTCGTCTGTTGGTGGATAGACTCATCAGGGTACCGACGTATGAGGGGAAAACCCCCTTCCACAATCAAACAATCCATATTTACGCCGACTATATATATATATATATATATATATATATATATATATATATATATATATATATATATATATATATATATATATATATATATATATATATATATATATATATATATATAATATATATATATAATATATATATATATATATATATATATATATATATATATATATATATATATATATATATATATATATATATATATATAATATATATATATATATATATATATATATATATATATATATATATATATATATATATATATATATATATATGTTCGGAAAGGCTTCCGCGATCGGTATGTTAGAATTACTTAGAACCGCGTTTTAGATTTGTAAAATCTCGACGTTTCGGCTTCCACTTTGAGCCATTATCAAGAGAATTTAGTTGATTTGCTCCGAGGCCTTAATCTGCGTACTCCCCAGAGACCACAACTAGAACAACTAGAAAAGAACGTGGTCGACGCGACCTCTTCATTAATAGGTGAGTTTGTGGCTGGAGCGCTCCGTTGAGTGGTGGGGGGTGAGACGGGAGATGAACGTTTGATTGGAAGGGTTTCGGATGGGCAATTTGGAAATAAGAGGTTTCCATGTATTTAGAAATTTAAGACCGTCGTCCCTCTTGTTTAAGCAGTCTGGACGTTTTTCGATCTCAATTGCTTCGCGAATTATTCGGGGTTTGATGCGAATACTTTGACCTTGTCAAAATCTATTTTGTGCCCCTTTTGGATAAGATGTTCTGCTAGAGTTGAAGAGGGATCCGATTTTCGGATGGCGAGAGAATGCTCGTATATGCCATTTTGGATACGTCTGTTGGTTTGGCCGATATATGATTGGAAGCAGCCAGAAAAAGGAAAGGTCTCATAGACATGTCACTCTTGTGGAATATTATTTTTCACTGATTAAAAGAAACTGGATATATTTCATTCTGTTGTAAATATCGTTTCGATATTACGGGATAAAACTACGTAGCAAATTTTATTGGCAACTCACTTGATGTATGGCAGAAGAACTTTGAGGTTTTGGGACAATTCTCTAGTGGACTGGTGGATATAACCTCTTGCCTGAACTTTATCAATAGGGCTTTTTATTTGATACTTGTCAAAACCGTTTTGAATTAGAACCGTTTCTAGGGAATTAAGTTCTGTTTGCCTATGTTCCTTGTACGACAATCTTAGAGGAGTTTTGATCACCGAATTTAATTGGGACCGATAATGATGTGAACGGTAGATAACGGTTTGTGTAGGAAGGTTTGCGATAGACAGAATAGGAGAAGCTTTGGTTAAGCTTTTTAATATTAGAACGTCAAGAAAAGGGAAGGCAGAATTGTTTTCAGTCTCCATTGTAAATTGGTCCTGAGGATGTATACTGGTCAAATGTGAAAGGAACATATTTAAAGATTGTATTCCGTGTGGTTAAATGACGAAGGTGTCAGCAAGTAAGTTTCAACGGACTGCTGTTAATGGCTTGAGTTTTAAAATGTTCCATAAAAATATTGGCTACGACCGAAGAAAGAAGGGAGCCCATAGGAGCTCCACGAATCTGTTTAAAGAATTTATTTTTGAAGATAAAATATGTACACGACATGCAATGTTGAATAAGACTAAGAATATCCGTTGATATGTGATGTTTTTTTTTAGAATGTCTAGGGTTTCTGGAATGGGTATGTTTGTAAATACGAGACAATATTAAAACTAGCAAGAATGTCACTTTCGGATACACTATGCCTTTAAAGAAGCTCAATAAAATAAGAGGAATTTTTGAATATAGAGAACGTTGATATTTCCATGAGCGGCTATAGAGTTTTCGCTAAATATCTTGCTAATTTGTGAGTTGGTGAAGGATATACACTGACAATTGGACGAAGAATGTCAATTTTGTGGATTTTTAGGAGGCCCCGTACAAGTTCAGGTATCAGGTCATATCCACCAATCTACTAGGGAATTGTTCCAAAACTCCAAAGTTCTTCTGATTCTTTCGATAATGACTTCAAAATCAAAGCCGAAACATATATATATATATATATATATATATATATATATATATATATATATATATATATATATATATATATATATATATATATATATATATATATATATATATATGCCGACAAGTGCAGAGATAAGTGTAATATTTCACAAGTAGTTTAACGAGTTTCGATATGGTCGAACCATCACGAGTGACACCCCACGCTCAGGAAGCTCCATTAGTCTCACTGGGGGGTGCTACAAATTGATGCCGTATTTACCCCATTCTCCGGACTTAGCCCCGTACGACTTCTTTCTCTTTTCAAACATGAAGAAATGACTAACTGGAAAGAAATACTTGAATCAAATGATGAGATCATCGCCAAAACAGAGGCCTATTTTGTCGAATTCCAAAATCGTTTTAGATCATTCTCCATCAAGACAAAATTTGTAGATTTAACAGAGATAACATGAAACAAATGGGGCTCTAGCCTATCTATAAACTCCAAACAAATAATTTGATCCCATGCATAAGATATTTTTTGTTTAAAAAATTACATTTAAATACAAATTTAAATTACAAATGATATTGGTACCTCGGCAACAGCTTGCTGCAGCTCACACTGATAGAATGACGTCAGTTGTCGTTGTTGATAATGTCCAGGACTAATATCTATATAGAGTTGTGAAACTGCTCCTGCTAAAGCAATCTTAGTCTCCAAAGACTTAGAGGAGTCAATATCATCAATATCTTTTAATCGTCTGAGTGCTGCCACACCAGAATAATCTTCTTTTGGTGCAGTTGGTCTCTTCTTAACAGATTCCAAAACTTTTCTAAAAGAAAATACCGTGGAAAGAAAATGTACTTCTCATACTTGGGTACTCACTCTTTCGGAACCCAGACCCAGGGTTCAAAAGTATCCTGACTACTAAGAAACTGTTCGACTTTTCTTTGCTCCTCTATCCAGCTAAGCCTGTTCAATTTTTCATAGTTTTCAGGCAGCAAACAGTAGTTAGTTGCTTTAACAGCACTGAATATACCCAATATAGTCGCCCATTGGACACCTAAATATCAGATATACGTAAAAAAATAATCATTTATGTAAAAGTATCAGGAATGGCTCATTTAAATACACTTAGTGTCAAAATATTAGATACATCATAAAAATTTTAATTTTAATTGTTTAAAATTAAAATGTAATTGTTTATTTGTTTCAAAAAGTGTTAAAATGATCAGACGATAATACAATACTTTTTTTGAGCATCAAAATATTAGACTTAATCCTCTGTTCCACTTATAAACACAAAATATTAGACTTAATCCACTTAATCCTCTGTTCAGTTCTTCATCAGTTTAATTTTGTAAATTTGTATAGAAAAAAAATAAAAAATTGTGAATCATTATAGAAAAAATAAGTATTTTTCAGAAGAAAGACGATTAATTTATTCGTTACACGCAGACTGAGTTACAAGGATATAGTACGCCGATTAAAACGAAGTTTTTTATCAGTTGGCAAACTCAAAGAGATTTACCACTAAACACCAAATCACTTTTATAAACCTCCCGACGCGGGTTTCGTTAACCATGTTAGCATCATTAGGAGATGATTTAATCAGATTAAATCATCTCCTAATGATGCTAAAATGGTTAGTAAAACGCGCCTCCAGGAGCTTATAAAAGTAATTTGGTGTTTAGTGGTAAATCTCTTCGGGTTTAGTGTTTGACACTGAAGGTCCCAATAGAAGAATGAATCAGTTTCTAAGTTGATTCAGTTCGGCCAGACATACGCAACTCATCATTCACCTTGTGCGCCAGCTGATCTGTCAAGAACATAAAAAAACTTACTCTGAGAATTATATCGAATTACTGCAAGAGCAATTGCTGAGGAAGCGAAAGTGCCAACAAGAGTTAGGCATATCCAAAGATTATTCAAAAAGTCTGAAAATATTGTAAGAAAAAAATTGAATAGGAAAATTAGCATGGTTTTCGTTGAAAAGGCCATGTTCTGTACTGGGCTGTGGAAGAAAATCATTTTTTCTAACGCAAAAAAGTTTAATTTTGGATGCGCCTGAGAGTTTTTCTTTATATTTTCATGATCTCGAAAAGAAAGAAAAAAATGACCGAAACGGCAAATGGGCAGAGTAAGTGTCAAGGTTTGGGCGAGTATTGGCCATAAAAAAGGTAACAGTGTTTCTTCCTCGTCCACAGGTCCAGCAATCAAGAATATAAAAATTTATTAGAACAAAAATTATCTTTTAATAATACGAGTGAACCTTTGACAGTGTTTTAACAAGATAACGTCCCATTCTTTCTGTAAAAATTATAGCGGATTGGTTCGAGCAAAATAGTGTTTCAAACTTACACTGACCTGCTGCCTGTCCAGATTTATATATCATTGAAAATGTTTGGTAGATGCTTTCAAGACGAGCTTATAGCGAATAAGACAATTTTCAAAAATTAAATATTTGTAAATACCACTCAAACTTAAAAGGGAGAAATTCCACAACAAGTAATAAGTGTTTTTTTTTCTCCTTTATTTGGGGTTTTCGCCACTGTCTAAAACTCAAAAAATATCAAAAATACCTGTTCTTATTAAAATTATCAACAAAATTTCGGAATGGCAATGGGTTCTTCTCTTTCTCCTTTGATGAGTAATATCTTTATGGAGGAACTCGAGAATGACATATTAAATAAATCTCTTAAAAAGCCATTAATATGGCTTAGGTACGTTGATGATATTTTTGCTATATGGCAACATAGCATTAACGATCTAAATATTTTTTTACAAGATATAAATTCTCGAGAGCCTACAATTAAGTTTAATTTAGAGATGGAGAGGGAGAATAAATTGCCATTCCTCGATACTTTAATAATAAAACAAAACAACACATTAAAAACTAGTTTACATAAAACCGACAAACACAGATAGGTATCTCAATTTCTTTTGAAATCACTCAAAATCCGTCAAAATAGGAGTAATTAAAAGTTTATATGACAGAGCAAAACTTGTTTGTACCTTGTTTGACCATTTTAATAAAAAACAATTACCCAAAAATTTTTATAGATAAATCGCTTAAAAATTATGATACTAGACAAAACAGACAAGTTATTAATAACAATAATAATAACTCTCAAACAATCAACCTCACAATCCCTTATATCCGCGGTATTTCTGACACAATTAAAAGACTAGGAAATAAATACAACATAAGAACGACATTTAAAACAAAAATTACTCTTAGATCTCTATTAACAAAGACTAAACCAAACAATATACAAAAAAATACCAGAAATGTGGTTTATAAAATTCCCTGCGAATGTGGCAAATTCTATATAGGTGAGACATCTAGACCGTTAGATGTTAGATTAAAAGAGCATAAAAACCTTCTTAGAAAGGGCGATTTTAATAAATCTAGAATTTGTCAACACGCATGGGAATCGGGTCATAAAATCAATTGGAATAATTCCAAAACGGTATTAAAAGAATCTGTAACAAAATACAGAAGATTAAAAGAAACCGCTATAATTAATTGAAATAAAAATAACTGTATTGCTATGCCTTCGGTAGATTTAAATTCAATATGGTTCCCGATTCTAAAGAATACAATTAAAAACATTTAAATATTTGAATACACAATCAGTACAATAAACAATCACACAGTAAACATTACCTATATATATTTTTTGGTAGTATGTCACTGTCATGAAAAATCCATTGTTGTCAATGTAAGTATCGTTGACATACAAAAAATATATTTACTCTCACTCGTTACTTTAAATATTACAAATTAAAATAATTTATTTTTTAGTTCAGTTTTGAAAACGGGGGGAGATTACCCTCCGAAACGTTAACGTTAAAAGTTTTTAAATTTTTTATAACATTTTTATATCTTTAAAACTATTGTTCGTTAGGCAAATTTATTACAAAAAAGAATCACTGAAAAATTTGTCTCCGTTTGGTTTTTTGTATTGTGATTCTTATCAGTGATTATCACTTATCAGTGATTCTTTCTTTAAATAAGAACAGGTATTTTTGATATTTTTTTAAGTTTTAGACAGTGGCGAAAAACCCAAATAAAGGAGAAAAAATATATGAACACGCCACAATCATTCAGACATTAAGTAATAAGTGAATAAAATTGAATGATTTATTATGAAATGCATTATGAAATAACTTTTGATTTAATAAAATGTGGTGAAAAAACTACAAAATATTATTTGTTTATGTTTTCCTCATCTTAACTTTCCTCTTTCCCTTAAAACTGAGGATATGTCTAACATTAAAACTAAGCTTTTTTTCTTGAGAATTATTTTGAGAAACATCTTTAGTCCAACTTAAGATGAGTAAAAAGTCATTTTACTGCAATTTCCATATTAGTATGTTATTTGGAAAAGTCGTAAAAAATAATTGTGTCTAATACCAGGCTAATTGAAAAGTTCACGTAGCGACGACACCTAAAGAACAGTAAAAGAACTATATAATCAACTACATTTTGAAGTTTCATCCTTCATATGAACATATGTGAAGTTCAAGTCAATATGTCAATTCATTCGTACAAAAACAGCAGTTTAAAGTAAAAGTATCAGTGTTATTTTTTTTATAAAAAATATTGAAAATCGTGCAGTGATTAAACTCTTTGTAAAATAAGATTTGAAGACAATGGAAATTCATAGGAACATGGTAAATGTATCAGGGGAGTCTGTTCCTTCAAAAACAATGGTTTGTAAATGGGCAGGAAAGTTTCAACGTGGTCATACAAGCTTGGATGATGATACTCGTTCTGGACATCCGATAAGTACAACTACTGAACAAATAATTAATGCTATACATGATACAGTTATGGATGACAGACAATTGACTTTGAGTAAAATTGCTAAGGCCATGGACATCTCAACTGAATGGGTGTTTCATATTTTGAAAAAGGAATTTGACTTGAGAAAGGTATGTGCAAGATTGTTAAATTCTGATCAAAAACGACTTCGTGTAAAACTTTCTAACCAACATTTGAATCTTTTCCGAAAGAATAAAATAAATTTTAAACGTCGTTTTGTAACTATGGATAAGACGGGTTTACCACTATGATCCTGAGCTGCAACAACAAACCGCAGAGTGGACTGAATCCGGTTGTTCAGCTCCGAAACAGCCAAACAGCCAAACAGCCTCCAAAGTAGTCAAAATCGACTAAAAAGATTATAGCATCAATTTTTTGGGATGCAAAAGGCATTTTGTTGATTGATTATCTTCAAACCGGCAAAACAATAACAATAAAAAAAAATCGTGAGAAAACAACTGGTTTAGCGAAGAAAATGTACCGGTTCACAGAGGTATTCTTGCAATGGCCAAATTAAAGGAGTTACACTACGAATTGTTGCAGCATCCACCATATTCACCAGATCTGGCCACCTCTGACTTTTATCTGTTCCCAAACCTCAAAAGATTCCTACGTGGCAGCGTTTTTCATTAAATGAGAAAGTTGCAGCAGCCGTTAGAAGAGTATTTTCTTACGTAACAAAACTGTAATCCTTTAAGTTTCAGATTATAGATTGACACAATTAATCCGAAACCCAAATACATAAATATAGATGAATAAATTATTGTGCCAGTCCCGACAGTTTTAATTTGTAGTTTCAAAACTTACGAAGTAAAATAAAAATTGACTTACCCATTTTTTCATAATAAATCTGGATAATAAAATTGCTAATTTTATCCTGAGCGACAATGAGGAACTTTAAATATATCTCGGTCTGTTTGCAATCTTCCTTGTTCTGTTGCTGTTTTTTATTATACAAAGCTGTATCCAGGTAAAACTCCAAAAGGTCAAGCTTCTCGTTCTCTGCAGCGTTTAAATTTTGATCGACCAAAGCCACCAGTGTATTCTGGATGTCCTCCTTCAGGATTTTCTCCTTCTCCACGCGAGACATTTCCTCTTCCTTTTCTATCGTCTTTAGTCTCTGCATCTCTTTCCAGGACTTGTTCGCGAAACGCTCTTCCACGGGGAAGCTCAGAGTAGGACGTTTGAACATCAAGGCCATCTTTGGGGAATTGAGCTGTTGTTCGATGTGCTGTTTCAAGTCGATGTCGTCTGATTCTTCCCTTATTTGACTTGCAGTAAGGACATTGTCGATTCCTTACAGATGAATTAAAAAATAAAGGGGAGAGGAAAATAAAAGTACCAGATATTACCTAACGATATCACAATGGTGCCCGTAGGATTCACCACAGCCTTTTTGACTCCTTGATGATATCGGTGGTGAGGCAGGCACATTCCGATCTGCGTCTCGAAGTCAAAACTTCGGACTATCACAAACCCGTCATAACCCCAGGTAATGCCATAATTTTGGGTGATACTGACAGAGAAATGTTTTATTTGATGACCGGCTTTAATTTCCTCACTGGTGGTCATAAAGGAAGACTATCAACAAAAATAAAATTTCAAAATAGGTAACATAAAACACATACACCAGGTGTCTAAAAAGTAATTGACATTTCAATTTAGAAATGTTACTAGTGGCGCCATCACTTAGGTTCTAAACTTAGCTTCCGACCAATCACTTATCTACCCAGGAATGCCACAATCTCACGGTGTCACATGGCGATCTTGCTTTATCTTGCATTTTGACCCACGATGGGGTTGCTAAGATTTTTGGGGGTCTCTAGTTGACCAAGGACACGCCACTTTTAGTGCCGCTTGATAAACGTAACGAAACAGACGCGCACGCCGTTTAAGGTATGAATATTTACATTTTTTTTTCTTGTACTTTTTTGGTTCATTTACTATCAGTGCTGTCTGGTTTTAATTAAATATGTTGGCCACTTAACTTGAAAAGCTAAATAGCTACATATCAAAGGTTATATTAAGTTCGTTAGTAGCGGTGTACATAAATCTAACCTCAATATTTTTTTTAACACTTTTAAATTTGAAAGCGCGGGATAATCATGGACGAATTGAGTCGGGTAATTACGAACGTTCGGCATTACCCCATATATTGTGCATTGTTTTCACGGATAAACTGCTGCATCGGTTTTGACAAAATGCGTTATTAAATCTTGTTAAAACGCCTGTGTGTGAACTAACAATAAGTTATTTCTGATGTACTTATAACTATTATAATTTTGTTTTAGATGCCTCGCAATTACGTTAAAAAAATTGAACGAAAATACAAATTAGAAGATCTAGAGAAAGCCGTAGAAAAGGTGCGATGTAAAAAACTTAGTAATAGGTAAAGCGTCGATTGTTTATTCGGTACTACAATATTTGACCACTTAAAAGATATAGTTATAAAACAACCGAGGAATGAGAAAAAAACAATCTTTTCCGAAGCTCAAGAAATGGAGCTTGAGCATCATATCCTACAATGCAGCAAGCTTTATTACGGTCTGACAATTGAGACGGCAAAATTTCATTTACATTCGCAGAGAAAAATAAACTTCGTTATAATTTTGACTGGAATAAACAAATGGCAGGTACAGACTGGTATTACGGCTTTGTGAGAAGGCACCCAGTACTTTCCTTAAGAAAACCCGAAGCTACATCGATAAATAGAATTAATGCGTTTAATGAAACAGAAGTCAAGATTTTTTACGACAATTTGGAATCCATACAAAATAAATATCATTTTGGACCTGAAAAAATGTTTGACATAGAATCACAAATGTTCAAAGAAATTCAAAAATTTTGGCACCAAAAGGCCAGAAACAAATAGGAAAGGCAACTAGTGGTGAGAGAGGATCTACTACTACGGTAGTTTGTGCATTTGGTGCAGCTGGTCAATACATTCCCCCATTTTTTATATTTAAAAGAAAGTGAATAAATGAACAATTACTAAAAGGCGATAACTCCAACATGGTTGATTCAGTGACTGAATCGGGATGGATCAATGAAAACCTGTTTGTCGACTGGCTTCACCATTATATATCGTTTACGAAGCCGTCTAAAGATAGTCCAACATTATTAATTTTAGATAATCATGAGAGCCATGTGAGCCTTCAGGCTTATACTTTATGCCGCCAGAATAGTATTATTTTACTAACCCTGTCTCCTCACACTTCGCATAAACTACAGCCACTAGATCTCACATTCTTTGGATCTCTTAAAAGTGCCTATAACCGAGAATGTGAGTATTTCATATCTGAGAGAGCTGGAAGAGGAATAACGCAGTATGAGGTGGTAGAACTATTCACAAAGGCATTCAACCGTTGCAGCAATCTAGAAAAGGCAGCTAACGGCTTTACAGCAGCAGGAATTTACCCATTCCGTCCTTGAATTCGAAGAAGCGGTGACCCAGGGCCAGAGTTCCCAGCCTACTGAAACATCAATGGGCTCACGTGCAGATGTGTGCACAATAGTGTGCAAGTTCCTAATGTTGTAACTCCCGACGCACATGCCGTTGTAATTCAAGCCCGCATTTCTGATGTTCAAGTTGCAATGGAGATATCGACTTCGAACGTACTTGCTCACACAAGCTCTTGAGGTTTCAGCTTCCAAGGCCAAAGCTATTGTTCCGGTAATTGTTGCTGAGTCCCATGATTCTAATATTCTTACTGATAGACACACTCCTCCACCACAATGTTCCGATGGTCTAAATTCTACTATAACACCAGAAAATGACTCTAATAAAGTTATTCGACTATCTGATATAGTAAATATACCTGTGATTCCTACCAAGACATCGAAACGCAATATAAAGAAAAAGCATTCAATCATTTTGAATAGTACACCTTTGAAAGAACTAGAACAAAAGCAGAACAAGAAATTAGAAAAGGAGAAAAACTTAAAGATTTCGGGGAAAAACAAATAAAGATAGAAAAAATCGAAATTATTAAACCAGGTAATAAAAGGATAAAAAAAAGCCATAAGAAGTTTTAAAGATATAGAAGATTTTCAAGATTCTAACCAAAAAAGAGGAATTAACAATGACAATACTGACTATTTTTGCATTTTTTGCAGTGAGAAATACGTTAGCCCTCCCACGGAAGATTGGATTATGTGTTGTGAGTACCACCAATGGGCACACGACAAATGTACCGTCCAAGCTTCAACATCGGCGGACTATCGATGTGATTTTTGTCGCTAAAAAACTTAACTAATTCGAAAAGACGAACTAATTATATTTGTTCGTAATTACCCCACTCACTGTTCGCTATTACCCGTCACGTGTCAGGTAATGCCAAACACCAAGGGTTTTGTTTTCTTTCGAAGATTTTTTTGTTTCAAATAATAAAATAATAATGTTGAGTTAAGTTTAAGTTAGTAGGATAAACGGACCGAGTGTTAAGCATTAAAAACATTTCTACCTCAAAAACCTGCACTGTTATTTCAGTTTTCCCTTAGCCGTTCGCCATTCCCCAACTCTCCCCTAATCCACGTCGAAAGTCGTAGTAAATCATCACACGACAATTTTCTCGAGTATATATATATATATGTATGTATGTATGTATATTATATATATATGTATGTATGTATGTATATTATATATATATATATATATATATATATATATATATATATATATATATATATATATATATATATATATATATATATATATATATATATATATGCCGACAAGTGCCGACAAGTTGGTGAAGGATATACACTGACAATTGGACGAAGAATGTCAATTTTGTGGATTTTTAGGAGGCCCCGTACAAGTTCAGGCATCAGGTCATATCCACCAATCTACTAGGGAATTGTTCCAAAACTCCAAAGTTCTTCTGATTCTCTCGATAATGCCTTCAAAATCAAAGCCGAAACATATATATATATATATATATATATATATATATATATATATATATATATATATATATATATATATATATATATATATATATATATATATATATATATATATATATATATATATGAAACAAAAGTTTTTCAAAATAAGTAAGTCAAGGTTGTTGAAAATAAGGAATTCCGGGTACTTTTTACACGGAATGTATATCTTTCCTTACCCCTCTTTTTGTTTCCACTATCTCGAAGTACCGAGTATGAAAAGGAACCAGATAAAAAACCCTGTCTTTCTGCACTCCTCTTTTAAGAAAAATTTTCCTGAAGAGACGATCCTCCTGTTCGAAACGGTAATCCTTCTTGTTTACCACTCGGTCATCCACGATGCAGTAGCGAATTACTTTATTTCCTGCGTAGAATTTGTTGGTAGTAACCGGGAGGGCAAAAAATCGAATCATGTTTTGAGAATAAACCATGAAGAAATCCGCAATTTGCATTTTCATTTCCAGATGAACCACTACTTCAAGCTGAGTACCAGGAACTCCCTAAAAGAACCAATGTAGAAGCGGCAATTTTCGAATTTGAAACAAATCTCACTCTAATAATGAAAAAATCTCCTATGTGATGATTGCCTGTCACAAACATGTGACCCCTTTCGAAATATTCCGTCACCAACAGAGGATTATCGATAAGATATAAACTGACCATCACGCTGGGTTTCTGCACATTGAAAACAGAAATCAACTCCACTATTCCATCGTGATTACCTACTGCCACACAAGGAAACTCCGGATTAGATGCTAGCGAGCATACGGTGTATTTTAACTGCAATTTTGATATCTACAAGAGAAGAATCTACAAGAATAAAGATTGGGATATTAAAAAAAGTTCCTGACTAAGTATCCGGTATTGACATTGTAGATCAGTAAAAGGTCGTCATGGCACAGAGCCACAATAAATTCACCAGCTGGATTCACCAAACATATGTCAACAAAACGAGATTCATTTTGCGTCAGAACTTTTAGACTTTCAAGGGTATTACCTAAAAATCAGTTAATTAGAATCTGTTTAAAAAATATTTATGACAGGGTCCACTAAAAATCTGCATAATTTATTGAAAACTAGGTCGTATAGACATTCTATTGGTTTGATTTTTTTGTTTAAATCTCCATTCTTTTCTATATTACACTTTTTCTTTTCACTTCTTAACGACATCTACTAAATCTTCCAGTATATTACAATGCCATATATTACCCGATCTGCCATTCCTTCTTTTACCAACAGGTCCTGTGTAGAGGGTTAATAATAGTATCCTCCCTTTTCGAAGATGTTCAACATATTCCACCCATGATATTCTTTATACCTTGATGTTACTGCTGATGTTCGATTCTTTATAAAGCTCTTCTACTTTGTTTTCCTTCTCCAACCGCCTTTTATATTTTCGCCTTCGTAATTTGTTCTTAATATCTTGCTTTCCAACTCTTCCACCATTACTTCGTGACCTACCAGGCACTCGTGCAACTACGCTTGGTTATTAATAGAATTAATTCTCCTTGTTTTCACTATAGTAAAAAAAGTTGTAGGGCACAAAAAACTTTAAGCTACGTTCACACCAATAAAAATTTGCGTTATGTGGAGTGCGTGCGAGCCAATGTAGATGCTCTGACACACAAAGTCACACATACATATTTTAGCAGCACAGTGCACACACCAACCATCTGTTGTCGGTTTTCTCGCGAACGTCAAAGGAATTTGCGGTGCACCTGATTTGGGTGAGGATGTGTCGTTAAAGTAAAATTAATGTTTTGGTTTCAAAAAGATACCTACATGACGTGGCTGAATTGAAATTTATTTTTTATTGAGTAACTGATTGTAGTCAAATCATGTCCCAACATATTATTATGTTGGAGAAGAACTGTGCTGCATTTATAACAATGAACAGTTTAATCAAGCAAAAGGAAAACAATCGCGTGAAAAGACCTTATTGGATGAATCATTTGTACCAAATCAGAGTATAAACTACAGAAAATAAGTATAAACGTAGAAAATAAGTATAAACGCAGAAAAATATAAACTTTATTTTTGATATATAATCAAATATATCATACCAACATCTCACCACACCCATACGGAGCGGGGCATACAGCGCGCACAACACAAATATTTATTGGCTTTGTGTGGTAATTTTGCGTCGTAAATATTTTCGCCGCACAGTACATTCAACACACACGCTAATTTGTATTGGTGTGGACCCAGATTTAGGCTGAAATTCATATTATAACCTCACCAAAAGAATGAATAAACTTTTAATAAAATCGTGCAGATTTGTTGTTAACACCAGTTCTTGTATATATCCTCACCTAACTGAATAATTTCAAATGCATCTGTGATAGCGACGCATTTGTCATATTTGTTACAAACCAAGCCAAATAATTGTTTGGTTATTGGATATTTCCAATCGCAGCTCCACTCTCCTAAAGATCTCTTGTAATGCTACAAGACAGTTTATATATATAAAATCTTCGGCGAGCATTAATATCACACAACCAAAAAAATTCGTGCGACTTTGAATGGTATTTATAAAACAAAATAATTACCATTATCTTGAATTACTCTTATCCATCAGGTGTAAACATCAGACAAAAATAAATACTTACGAGGGTTGCTATTTATGTATTGGGAATAATAAATAAAAACAAATATTTATAATTGAAAATGGTTTTACTGTTTTTCAAAATATTCTCCGCGATGATCAATAAACTTTTGCATACGTTTGAACCAACTTTCATAGCACTTAGTTTATTCTTCACGGACGGTAACAAAAAGAAATAATTGGGTGCCAAATCAGGACTGTACGGCAGATCAAATATCAATTCGATGTTTTGACCGGTCAAATATTGAGTTGTTCCGTCCGATCTGTGAGAGCTCGCGTTGGTAAAAAAATAAAACTGCATCACTTGTTATTTTTTCTTATTTCTTCAAATATTTCTGGCCTCAGTGCCGCCACATGCCCATTTATCCCAAAGAACAGGAAAACATTTGGTTCGAAGTCCTTCTTGAGCGAACAATTTTTGTTGGGTTTGGCTCATTTTGAAAGACCCAGAACAGTCAACTGCTGTTTACTTTCGGGCTCATACGCATAGATCCAAGATTCATCACCTATGTAGAGTACACGGCTTTTGACGCACCACAATTGTATTTTTTAAGTATTTCTTAGCAGCAAACGACACGAGCCTTTTTTTTCACGGCTAAATGTTCATGTAAAATTTCATGTATGCTTATCATACTAATGTCCAGGGATGCCTCAATCTCACGGAATGTAACATGACGATATTGCTTTATCAGTTCGCGCACTCTATCGATGTTTATCAGCACAACAACCGATTTTACACGACCTTCTTTAAATTCGCCCGTGAGTGAAAGACGGCCACCATTGAATTCACTTGAACAGTAATATACAGTGGTTTTAGATAGTGTTTCATCGTCAAAAATTGAAGTCAGTTGATCGATGCACTATTGTTGAGATAATCCATGTCCAAAGTCGTAGTAAAAGGATCGCATGAAAATCCTCACGAGTTATTTCCCTTTTGGACTGAAATGAAATGTTCATGTCGCTAAACAACTCAAATAGCGTTCATATGTTGAAAAGTTTTGAGCAAGTATACAGTCAACAATGTCCAAACCTTACAGTATATGTCAGATAACGCCTAACAACACCATTGTTGCCAATTCCGGATACATAAATAGCAACCCTGGTATTTCTGAGTCTATCTTACAGATTAACAGGACTTTTGAGGATATTGTCTAATTTTTAAAGAGAATGATACAGAAAACTCAAGAAGATTTACCACTAAAAACCACATTACTAAATAATATATTATTCACATTATATATGGGAGAAATGAAGATCTTGTATGGCTCAATATATACTCAGGACTTATACCATACAATAAACTTTTTGTTTTATTTTTTTTTTACATATGATTGTCATATAATTAGAATATAGTTTGGTTTTAGTGTTGACTAACTCATCTCCTGATGATGCTAACATGGTTGGCAAAATGCGCGTCGAGTAATTAATTAAAAACAAGTGATTTGGTGTTTAGTGATAAATCTCTTTGAGTTTAATCATTCACATCAAAGATTCCAAAAGAAGAATTTAGAATGATACATAACTCCGTGCTTACTGAAGATCGACGATTTGCATACGGTGAAAACATCCCAGATGAATAGTTTGTTTGACCCAACGCCTAATTGTGCCAAATACATTGATCTACCATAACTACATTTGTTAGTTTGAAATGTATGTATTGCTTTAGATCAGTGTAAATAAGAACTAATATCATTGGGGTCAAAAGTTACTAAGCTGAACAATTCATAAAGAAAATCCGCAAGAATTTTTTTGGTTTACCTGCTAGTAACAGTTGATACCTTGATTTCCATCTTTGGTCCAATAACGGTCAACCCATGCAAATACCAACAAAGATATGTCGATAATGGACCTTCTTCTTGCATCTTCAAGACCTCCTCTAGATAGAAATCTCGATCAAACTACGAAAAAGATCTATTTTGTTTTAATTAGATGACAACTAATCCTACTCACAGTGTAAATGCTTCCTTTCGAGTCAAGAATGAAACAACATCCGTCTAAAGTCCAAATCACATTCATGAACGGTGCTGGTTTCAAATCACCCAACATAATTTCGTGCTTACTGAAGATTGACGATTTGCATACGGTGAAAACGTCCCAGATGAATAGTTTGTTTGACCCAACGCCTAATTGTGCCAAATACATCGGTCTACCGTAACTACATCTGTTAGTTTGAAACATATGTATTGCTTTAGATCAGTGTTAGAAAGAACCAACTAAAGATCAAACCTTATAATTTGGTCTTCGTATATCAATTCATTCTTAGATTCGGCAAACTTTTCCAGAGTTCTCCAGTTCCAAGCTGTGACAGTGTAATTAGGCATCTCCCCAAGCGAAAACAACAAGGACGTTTCAGAGAAGTCCAAACACTTAATGCCTTCTTTTGGTCCTGTGCATACAGAGTGAGTATATTTAACCCTTTGTATCCCATGATGGTAAAAATTTCAAGTTATTGTGAAAAGAGACTGGTTTAGGGTAATAAAAAACACGTTTTTTAAGTCAATAATTTTAATTATTAATCATTTATTGAACATAGGGAGTGTTGCATTACTGTAACATTGAGTTAAACTTAAAAAACATACTTATGTGGTATGAAAGGATCTAATACAATTATTATAACAATTTGCTATAATAAAAATGTTATACCGCATTTTTCACAAATGGTTTCTCCACTGCATTTAGGAAACTTGCAATGTATCCTCTTTTCGACCCTAAGTGGCCAGTGACCGATTTGATCTTGTCGTACTGCAATTGGTGGAGCATGTTGCACGGTGCCCTTATATTTGTTTACTTGAATTTCATTTTCAATGGATTTTCGATTCTTGATGTTAGGTTTCAGTTTAAATTTGCATAAAGTCTGGTAAGTGGAAAAGTGGAATTTCCCAGAAATCGTATTTGTTGGTTGTTTAGAATAAGATTCTTTTTTCCCATTGCAAGCTTCACTTTTTTCTATTTTGATGAGATGAAGCCGATTGGTTCGTTTGCTGTTCCGGATCTGGAAATAAAAGGCCAGCAATAGGCTTATTGCGTTTAATATATTTAATGATGGAATCTACAAATGATACATCTACAATCGGAAAAAAGGTTCAATGTCATCTGATAGTGGTTGGTAATTGGGATCTATAACGCTATCATCGACTTCAAATCAATCTTCAGTATCATATAGGTAAACTATATCACATATCCCATTACACGGCAATAATCGTGACCCCATTTTGAAAGAAAATGGACTGATTTAGCAACAACATTCTTACTCAATATAACAAGAATGTCAAAAACACAAATACTTATTGCTATCATATAAAAAGGCAAAAATAATGATTGCTAACAATAAATAAACTTATTCATTCACTTACCTAGAGATTTACTGGAAAATACACTAGTTTCCGTACTTTTCGTATTTTATTCTAAAATTTAAAATTTGCACGAGTACAAACTTGTATTGTTAGCTAACGTCGAAGTTCAAGCTGACAGAAGTCGATTGGTTACGCCATCTATGATTTTATGGGCGTACTAATTTGTTCAATAGTGTGTTACAGTAATGTTGCATCGATTTGAATGCACTAAACATACTTATTGCGCAGTCTGGAAGAATTTGTTACAATTTGTTACGAGGTTTGTTACAAAATTGTCACGAAACGTTAAGCAAGCAAAGCATTTGGAATTTCCAAACAATGGAAGCTCCATTTTCGTTAAAAGTATCAAAAGTTTTAATGTCCTTAAACAAGGGTCAGAAAGGGTTAAATAAATTCTCACCTGGTAACCTAGCGATTATCTCAAAGTCAGGATAACTCTTCACGTAAATAAAAGGATCGTAACAAAGCTCCGCGTAAGCGAAGATATATAGATTACTGTGCCCAGTAGCACACTTAATACCATCTCCGTTCTTAAAATGATTGTTGGCCATCATATTATATTCTTCTCCAGTCGCAATGTTGATGAAATGAATGAAACACCCTCTACTGTAGAGGAGAACGCTTTTGGCCATAAAATGGATCTCTTCTACGCAACCTATTTTTGACCATCTAAAAGCTCATTGTCACTGTTTCATTTTCTTAACATAATTGGAAAAAATTAACTTACAATGATGTGCTATCAGAAGCTTTCATTCTGTGTCACTTTGCGTGTTATGAAGCATGTAACATCAATCTGTTTTCTTGTTGCTATAGTATCCAGGTAATAAGGTATATAAATGGCAGAGAACTCTTAAAAAATATTCTGGTGTCATTCCGGCACCTTCGACATTTCTTAAACAACAATTTAAAAAAACACCTTTGTAAATCCCCCATTAATGTCGTTTGATTTGAAGGTTTATTTTTATATAATCTTAATATTCTTTAAATATCTTATTTTTTTATAATTTAATTCTGAACTATAAGAACATTTAACGTTTTCAAGTCCATCAAAATGTTTGTAGAGCTTAGAGTTGGATTTTGCTTGCAACATAATAAAAGAAAAAAGTAAAGCAAGGAGATTCCACCAGTGTTACCATGATGTTAATAATGTTCGAGGGTTTCAGAAGAAAGAAAAATATTAATAAGAACATCTCGGAAGATGTGAAGAAATCGAACGTTTATTTTTTTGGCTTATTATTCTGAATAATGACGAGCTCAAGGAGATGTCTTATCCGATCAATTTACTATCCTAAGTATGTATCCCATCCTATATAAACCAATATTGAAATCCTAAAAATTACCTTAATAACTAGCACCTACGCTATTTTATATACAAAATATGACGCCTTTCTATTTCCAGTTTCTACTAAATAATGATGAGCTCAAAATCTTCTTATATTAATATACTGTCATAGTAAATTATGTATCCTATACTATGTAAAACAATACTGAAATCCTAAAAATTACCTTAATAACCTATCACATTCGCCATTTTATTTACCAAATATAATGTCTTCAAATCTGCATGGAGTAAATTATATATATATAATTGTTGATAGAAAATAGTTTCTTTTCTATTATTGAAGTGTCGCTAAATGGGTGGGTGCTCTGTGGATTTTTCCGCTTTGAATACTGCCTCCATGTCTTGATATTGATTTTCAATCTTGTGTTTGAAGACTCTGCTGTATATTCTACTCAGAAAGCTAGCTCACCGTGTTTTAACTCATTTTTTGTGGATAATAAATGTTAAACATGTTTTCCATTCTTTTAGTAATTTTTCTCCCTCTGGAAGACTGAGACTTCTAAAAAACCCGTCTTTATGTAACAAATAGGGGAAACCACCCAGATATGGGTGATAGGTAGAAAATGAAATACACTCTATGGCTGGCTATAGACTGCAACTCATCTAGAAGAAAGAACATTTAAATAAACATCTTCTCACAGAAAAAATCTACATTTTGATTAGAAATACTTTACAAATACACCCATTATTTCTCATTTTAGGAAATTTCCTCTTATCCATAAACTAGTAGAAAATCGATGAATAAGGTTTTTTTTAAAGATAGGGGAAATAATCCACGATATATAAAAATAAAATATGGAAAATTTTTAAAAAAGTAAATATTGTTTATTCTAAAATAAAAAAAAAAAATTGTTTGCCTAGCGCATTCCTCTTCACCATTAAAGAGTAAAACAATATTTTGCTTTATATATATATATATATATATATATATATATATATATATATATATATATATATATATATATATATATTTCAATGATCGAAAAATTAGGTTTCACTAAAACAAAGCATAGATTAGAATAAAAATAAAGAAAAATCGATAAATAAAGGTTTTGCACAAGTTCAACGAAGTAAACCACGAAATAAAAAATGAAATTTAAAAGATGAAAGCAAATATTTTATGTATACAAAATTTAAACAATTGTGTGTCTAGCACATTCGCCTTTATCACTAGAAAGCAAAAAAAGTAGTCAAATTTTAAGGTTAGAAGCGCATCAGGAATTCATTCATTCATTCATTTGGAATTTTTCCAGTTATTCATAAATTGGTGGAAAAATCGATGAACAGGGTCCTTTTACAAAGATAAATGAATTTACAATCTACAAGATTAAAAATTAAATATGGAATAATTTGAAAGATGTAAGCAAATATTTTATTTATTCAAAACCTAACAAATTTTGTGTGTTAACGATGAACCTTGTCACATTTTTACCTAGGCTAATTTTTTGAGGAAATGAAAAGATTGGAATAGGTTAAATTAAAACACAGGTCAGAAAAAAAATCTATATTTCGACAAGAAATTTTACAAATTAATATTCTGCTATTCACTCATCCATAAATTGATAGCCTTGTAAATTGGTAGGTAAAATCGATGATTAAGACCTTTTCACAAGGTAAATTAGTAAACAAAAAATTTGTTTTACTCAGAATCAAATTGAATTGCCGAGCGAATTCACCTTTTCTCATGGAAACTTTACAAATTCATTTATTTATTTATTTATTTATTTATATATATATATAATTATTTATTCAAAACCTAATTATAAACTTTTTTTTGAGGAAATGGAAGGAATAGGTGTGGTGAAAATAAACTACGGGTCAGAAAAAAAATCTATATTTCGACAAGAAATAATTTTACAAATTCATGTTCTGCCATTCACCCATCATTTCTCACATTTGGAATTTATCCAGTGATCCTCTTATCCATATTACACAAAAACCAAGCGTCTATATATACTTATAAATTTGCCTTTTTTTTTTACTGAATGTACGCAAACAAAGCTCACTAACGTTTGTTTTTCCATTTTTTTTTTCGATTTCAAAATAAGGAAACAAAAAGTCATAGTTACAAAGATACATTAGCGTTGATCCATTCTAAAAATTTGAAAAAATAAAAAGATCGGGAACGAAATTAGGCGCACTTTTAGCCAAGGTGGGGGGAAGAGGGGGGACTTCTTTTGGTTGAATGGTAACTTTGTGTGAAGCGTAAAAAAGTAGAAAGTGAAACAAAAATTGAGGAATGAAGAAGAGGTGGGAGGAGGGAGCACTTGTATAAAAATCATTCCGTCCATTGCAAACATCCCTTATAGCAGCCTTTAGTGCAATAACAAAATAAAAATAACAAGAACAGAAATAATAATAAAAAAATAAACAATCATAATAACTGATTGCTAAAAAAAATTAAAAAATAACAGCCTGGTAAAAGACTGCTATACAAAAAATTGAGGAACTTGCACTTGATTTTTTTCTTTTTTTTTACTATTATGACCGAAAGTTGTTTTGTTTTTTTCCTTACAGGCTATATTTCTACATTAATTTAATATAATATATATAACAATACTATTTATAATGAATCAAGTCAAGATTCTTCGCACTGTTAAATAAAAAACACTGGCTTTAATCCATATTCCTGACCATTTTTCTATGTGTATAAAAATGGCACACTAAGCTAAGCGCACACATGACACAGATATTTTTTTTTATAATCGACAGTTATTAAAAACATCACAATAAGTTTTTTTTTTATTTCCTGTGTGGTGTCTTCCCCCCGTTTCAACAGATGGCGATTCCGTCGCAGGGGGCTAAGGGGGAAGCGAGGGGGCGATTAAAACAGATCACATTTTTTTTGTTTCATTCATATTTTTTTTCTTTCGTTTCTTTTTTTTACAAAACAGCTCCTAGACCAGATTATATTCGCGCAAATTGGACTGTAAAATCGTATCTTTCACAGCTGCAAATACGAATTTTATATTTTCCGTATCTGAAAAATAAATCAGTGACATTCCGCATTAGAATCGTCGCTATTTATATATTAACATAGAAATTGCAACACCCAAAGGAAAGTTTGATTTTAACAATTTTTGGGTAAAACATAAGTACTATAGCAAGAAGCAAACAATTGATAACACGCCTTGAGATCCATTGAATAAAGTAAAATATTTCTTCTAAAAAACCATAGTTTTCCCAGTTTTGTTATATCCCACTAAAACACAGACCATTAAAAAAACGAGACCTCAAGTGCATTGATCCTTTTGAACTTTGGTACTGGAAAATTATTGATTGATTTGTCCGTTACTTTGTGATAGTTCATTTTTTAAAAAGGAATAAAACAATTTTTTACTTTGTTATCTATCACTTTTATTTTTAAACAAAATTGTGTGACTATAGTTTCGTAAAACGACTTTACATTCTCAAACACTACTTTAAAACTATAGATAACAAAGTAAAAAATTGTTTTATTCCTTTTGGTACTGGAGATGAGTCCTTCGCATTCTTTGGACTACCAGACGATCAAACGCATCCGTTGTTTAAGAAATTACTGAACACACAAGGCCATCCCAAATTAATTAATACTAATATTCTTTGGTCACATTGAACAAAGCGAATGCAATAACCTAGAAAGACTAGTGGTACAGAGACGGATGAAGGGTTCTATATCACACGGCAGATCTCCAAAAAGATATATGGATCAAATAACAGATCTAACTGGTTTATCTTTCCAATGTGTAACCAAAGAAGCCAGAATTAGAGAAGGTTGGCCAGAAGTAGTCCAAAAAGTACGCAAACAGAATGAGTTTCCATAGATCACGACTTTTCTGTTAAGAGGAATATGAAAAAGAAATATTTCTTCTTCAGGTATATACCAGTCTGATAGTCTCTAAAGTCTGTATGAGCTGAGTTCCAAACATGCTCTCTAAATCAGGCTGAGAAACTCTAGCTGCATGCGACACTTCACAAATCAACATTGTCAACATCTGCTATTGGTGATTTCTTGAAATTAACCTTCCTCTCAGACCAATAATTCGTATTCTAGGCACTTTAAGATTGCCTAAACAGGAAACAATTTAAAACCCGAAAAAACCGCAAAACACCGTCTAAATAGTGTTTTTTACACAACCACTACATATTTCTGTAAACAATATTAAAATTAAAAATATTTAAATGATAATTAAAATAAAAAACAAAATATAATAATCGAACACTCCCTTCTGGTTGTTGCAATTTTTATGTGAGTAAATCTCTAAATCGTTTTTTTTTAATTTAACACAAAATTATTGTACTGAAACCTTTGCTGTAATGTGAAGTATTATAGAAAACAACATGATTTGGAACAATAATCTGGAGAACAAGAAACGATAATAATACGGAAAAAGATTAACTAAAAGTAGTAATGAAAAATTAAGTCATCAGCAAAATGCAGCTGTATAAAAAATTTTCAGAGGTAATTTAATAATGATGAAATGGGCCAAGAAATGTATCCCATGAACATGAGAGAAGACAGTATAAACAAAAAGACCATCAATATTAATATGATACTTCCTCATTTCAACAATGGCTCAGCAAGGAACTGTATGATCCTATGAACTGTATAATCCTTCCAATTAATCAACTTTAGTGACAAAATAAGGAACATATATTTATACAAATATATACTTTCAGTGGATACATCCTAAAGAAGAAACAAAAATATCATCAATTAGAAAAGCACATACTTTCATAGAAATTGCATTTTATTGTGGTATATTGATAGTTGCCTATGAATTGTTTTAAAGGGTTAAAATTAGACGGATAGAGTGAAAGGGCAGATCCATTTCTGATAGATGGCGGTGCGATCGTAAAGGTGATTGTATTTCTGAAAAGTAGCTTCCATTGTAATAAACCTCCATGAATTTTAAGCTGATATGACATTTAGTTTTGTTTTGACAGTCTTCGACGACGTTCCGCTCTGAAGGCGTTAGTTGGGGTCTACTGAGGAAATGGTCAACATTCATGATATTGTGTTGGCCGATCGGAGAATGAGTGAAAATGTTTCCACTTGAGGACAAAAAAAGTGCTAGTTCACCACGATACTGCATCCGCAATTGCAACAGTAAAATTCATCCCGCATCCAGACTATTCTCCGGACTTGTCTCGCTCTGACATATCTCTCTTTCCAGATGTAAAGAAATAGCTGGCCGAAAAGACATTCACGTTAAATGAAGAGATCATTACCGAAACAGTTGTACTTTTTGAAAGGCATACAAAAGTGGAACAATGGTTTGGTGAAGAGAATAGAGCTAAATAGACATTACTTTGAAAAATAAATAGCTTTTCGATCAGGAAACCAATATTTCATTTTAAAAGTATCTGACATTTTATCCTCGTAATTGTTGAACTGTCCTTAAAATAGAAATTAGCAAGAACAAATATAAAAACTAATAGATAGCCTTCGCACACCTAAAAGTAAAAATGTTAATAGAAAATAACGAAAAAAAGATACTGTAATAAATGTAAACTTACATGAAAATAAATAGAACACATCAAAAACCACCTTATTCCCCAAATTTTGTTCCAACAAATTTTCAAATATTTCTATCTCAGAATTCAAAGTCTTCAATTCTCTGGACAACAATACAATAATTTTCTGTATTGAAAACATTCCAAGTAATGAAATTATTTTACTATTTGTTGATTATTTCTAAATGCACTTTTATCATGCTATATACACAAACTTTTAAACACATGAGAGAAAAATGACCATGAGTGAGAGCATGCAGTATGATTATAGTGAATAACAAGAAAATTGGACATGAAATATGATTCAATGATATATTCACGCTGATGATCTATGATTTACCTTTAACAAACCCATCTAAGCTAAATTAAACTCTTTAAGGGCGGTTTGCATGATAGTATCCTTAACCGCACAAAATACTAATTTGATATTTTCCGTATCTATAATCCCGAAAAAATAATCAATCCATTCCGTGAAAGCATGCAAAAAAAGATACAAAACATTGTTGGAAAAAACGGCACAGTTAAAAAGAGTTAGAAGCTGAAGCAACATGCCACCTGATGCCTAAAAAAGGGAGGGAAATACCTGTGGCACAAGTGAAATGGGAATATATAATTTTTTCACTGTCTGGATTTAGGTCTACAAACATCCTTAATATAAATTCTCTAGCGGCAATAGCATCTCGTTGGGGACCTGTAGGAAATCTAGCATTAATACAAAAAACTGTAAAAATAAAAACTGTTTTTTTTTACTGTAACTTTTTCTTTTTTCGTTATTTAAAACCGGTGTAACTGACTCAGAAAACTCTCAAAAAATAGGCGGCTTTAGTGTCTGAAAATATTCTTTCTAAGCACTGGTAGTGATAGTGCATTTAAATATTTACAGGAAGAACAACGCTGAATATCAACAATTCTTATATTGGAACCTTCAGCGTGAAATATTAATCTCGAAGAGCTTTACCACTAAACACCAAATCACTCTTTTACACTTCTCGACGCATATTTCAATCTAGATTGAATCATCTCATGATGATGCTAAAATGGTTAAGAAAACGTACATCAAGAAGTTTAAAAGAGTGATTTAGTGTTTAATGGCATTTTCGAGTTTACTGGGTATGATTTTTTTTCTTGATGACATGTTGCCATATTTTTCTAGATTAATGTCGCAATACAAATCATTATCGAAATTCACTGTTTCGAACGTTTTTTATTTAAACGAACGAAATAGTATTACTTTTCTCATCTCACAGACACGTTTGTAAACGACATCTTCGCCATGCACTCGACATATTTAACTAAGTGCCTTTACCGCCTTAAAAATCCGTGTTACTTTTTCAATTGGATCGATAACCGAATCGATAATCGAAGGTCAAAAACTCAGCAGGGCTGTCATGTAATGCTGCTAAAAATAATATGTAAGAAAGTGTAAGACCTTATAAAATCACACGGGGACAGTTCAATCATCCTGTAGCATAAAAAAATCTTCCAAGCGCATTTAATTAACGAGGCAAGAGGTTTTATTTAATTCTCCTATTTTGACTAAACTGTAGAATAAAGACACCCCCCAAACCATTACAGTGCGACGTCCAATCTTAATAGTTAGCACTGAACCGAAAGTGTTGCATGAGTGCAATTCATTCATCTATCTAAAGGGCTTGATATCATATACAGTCCAATGTTTGTGATTTCTACACCACGAAACATGTATCTCTGATGTTGCATGGAAGTCCAAAAGCCCTAGACTAGTGTGCTAGTCCAAGCACTGCACACTTGTCTGTTATAAAACACAATGTTTTACTTTTATAACTGTCCCAATACTTTGAAGCACACTGGACTACAATACGATTCACATATGAGAACAAGCATACTTGTCAAAGAGGACAAGGTTCTTGTTTTCGCTAGAGGTATTCGTAATAATCAGTGGAGTGTTTTTTGTATATATCTTCTTCTTTTCATGGTCCTACAGTCCATCAGTTAGCCTTGATCTCCTGCAATCTTCACCTCCAGCTGGATCAATCCCCAGCAGCCCATTTTCAATTTGAGACGTGCAGTAGTTCATTTGTCCTGTCAACATGTCTTTAGTCTACCTCTTTTTTGTTACAGTCTATTCGTCCTTCCATGATTCTCATTAGTATTCGACTTTGTGGCATTCTTGTTAGGTATCCCGCCCATGTGAGTCGCTGAACCCTCAATTACAATATTCAATATAATGCAAACATTTCTTCTGTTTTCTTTGTGACTATCCACATTCCACAGCTATAAGTGATTACTGACTGAATAAATGTTTTATAGATCCTAATGTTACTGTTCCTTTGTATAAGTTTAGATCCTACACAACTCTTATGTTGTTTTTTTATCTAATTTGCTTCCCGGATAAGTAAATTCATTAACAATTTCAATGTTGTTACTGCTGATGGTCCAGTCCTATTCTGCTCTTCATTTAATTATCATTTCCAACATGTTTGTTTTATTTATATTTATTTCTAAACCGACTATTTTCGCCTTCAAAGGTCTCCCTTAATGATTTTTGTATATTTTTAATATGTTTAGGTCATCTGCATATAAATATATAAAATACTATAAAGCCAAAATACAGCTGCAGCATATTTTAGCAGAAATTTTACGAAAATCTTTAACCTGTTGCTGTTGTAAAGTGAGAATAGCACTGCCTCTCTGGATCAGGATTTTCCTTCAAGTACACCTTCAAAATATATTCTCGGGCAGCAATGTGATCATGTTTAGCCCCTTTCCAATAAATTATTAATTTAAAAATATATTAAATATTAAAAAACAATAAATCAAGAAACAATATTTACCATCGTATTCGGGAAAGTAATCCACAAGATGCGAATACATGATTTTCTCTTCTAGCAGATCCTTTTTGTTCAAGAACAGAATGACTGAAGAATGTTGAAACCACGGATAGGTAATAATTGTTTTAAAAAGAGCTTTAGATTCCTCCATACGATTCTAAAAGCATAGAAAATAATTAAGTAGTACTGGGTCACCTTCGCAACTCGTCAGTCTTACCTCGTTTTCAGATTCAAATAAGATCTGATCATATTCACTTAAAGCTACTAAAAATATTATGGAGGTGACATTTTCGAAACAGTGAATCCATTTCCTTCTTTCGGATCTTTGTCCGCCAACATCTACCATCCTAAAACACACATAGAAATATTTTTTTAACTAAGAATTGTAAGGTTTGTATTTGTTGATAGTGTTATAACAGCAATAAATTCATCGCATGCACTTATATTTTGTGTGTATCAAATTTAAAAATTGTTCGGAAAGTAAAATAGTCTTCCTATTTGTCTATTCAACTGCATAAACTCGGTATCTGAGGTCTTTATTTTGCAGAAGTGGGAAATATTTTCTTTCTCTCACTAAACTCAAAGAGATTTACCACCAAACCCGAAAGACTAGTTTTCAGTTTCTTGTTAATATGCTCTTGCTGGTGATGCTAACGTAGCAAGCGAAACGGACGTCGGTAAATTGAAAACAAGTAATTTGGCATTTTTTTGGTAAATCTCTTTAAGTTTGCTCCATGATTCATAACATATTATCAAATCTACAGCAGGAAAAATATCTAGACCACTCCAAAAGATTATGCAATCAGGCAATACCGACAATTTCGACGTTTCGATAATGTGCTCATTGTCCAATTTGACATGCTTTATGGTAAATAATATTGCCTGATGAAAGACACCAAATTATTTCACAATAACTAATGTATAGGGTGGGGCAAGTATCAGGTTACCATTTTGTTTTAGAGCCATTCATTTTTCGTTAATCTGTGACAATTTGGGTTTGGCTGTTTTGTTTGGTATAGTGTAGTGGAAGTTTTATTATGAATAAATACATGCTAAAATAATACATAGAAATTGTAACATAGTTTTTAAAAAATTATTTAATTCTTGCAACTCAACGTGAATTTAGGAAAAAATATCCTAATCGTTTGGCGCCTCATAAAATTATAATTTATCGTCTATTTAAGTAATATCAATAACCCAGAATAGTTGGGGATGGACATTAAAGATCCAAGAACAGTTCGAAGCGACGACGAGGTGCACAATTAGAAATTTCTCCACGCAGTTTACGCCGAATTTTGAAAAGTGATTAGCCCATATTTCTCTAGAACATTCAAATTCTTCAAGACCTGTTGCCTATAGACAATAATATACAACTATTATACTGTAATGCCATCATAAATCATTATTATCATATCATGGACGCATCATAACTATCAGATTATTATTCTTGAAAGGAAAAGTTTACATAAATAAGACTCCAAACCGTACAGCAACTCAAGGACATCCTGAAATCGCCACATTAACACCAGATATGTTGACGAAAGTTTTCGATACTGTGTTAAAAGGGACACTGCTGCTAAATGGGTCACATTTGATTGACATAATCTTCAAAAATTAATTAACACAAAATTTCAAGACAAAATAAACATGTTATAGAAAAAAAATCTGTTTTGTTTGTTTTAAAAGTTACAAATATTAAAATCATAGCATGATACTTGCTTCACCCATTGCTGTTGTATTTTTTTAACCTGCAATGCATATTTTATAAAAAAAATCTACTCTTTCGGATACCAACTAGTTCGAATTTCAAGAAATTTCAAGAATAATATCAATATATAAAGACAAATTTAATTTCCGAACGTACTAATGTAACTATATATCATCACTAAATATGATATTATAAGTGTATAAATCAAAACCCTTTGCATTGCAACAAAAACATCCACATTTTCTTATATGTTAAATAATTTATACACCTACACATATATTTGGTGTTAGTGCTAATATGAACTATTTAGCTTCGAACTACCTCTAATTTTAAGAAAAACAAAGAAAACTTAAAATAAAATTCCACGTCTAAGAGCCAATTAAAATTTGCGTCCATCTAAAAGCGTAAAATAACGAAGCAAAAGAAGCGTTAAGCGCTAAATCGGTTTGTACAAAAACTGAAGAGAGCGATCTTCGTTCAATTTATACGGGGGGAGATTCATTTTTATCGTTTGAAAAACTATATTACCGTGTTTTTAGTTAAAATGTGCGTCCTTTATCAAAACAAACTTATTTCATTCTAAAATTTGGTCTGGTAATATGGTTGGTTTCCAAGCACAACTGGGTAATCTTGCTATTTCCGAAATGACATAAACTTATGAAATATGCAAATTAATTTGGAGCCTGGTTTATTGTTTAAAGAGTAAAAGACGCTATACCATAGAATATATTAGGTGCTCAACTTCATCATCGACCCCCTACATTTCATCAACCACAGAACCTATTCAAATACAAATTTTTCCCGCCATACAGTTACGTTAAAGCGCCATTTTTCACTTTTTCACTGCCTTCTTTTAGCCTTTCAACTGAAAAAGTGCTTCCAAAGCTCAGGACATGAGTTCTGAATCTTTTTGGAAATAATGCTGTTTCGTATAGTACTTGTAAGAGGTGGGTTCAGCAATTCCGAACTGAAAATGTTGATTTAAATAATGCAGAATATATGGGACAGTCAAAAAAGTGAAGAAGGAAAATTGCTGGAAGAAAATCCTTGTTATACCCTGCTAGAGCTCGGAATAGCACAGCAAACCATTTCTAAATGTTTACATAAGTTAGGAAAAACTCTTAACAGTCGTTGAGATGGTTCGTTCATACCTGCCGAACCTACATCAATCTTAGAATGAAAACGAAAGATGTTAAGGCACTTCAAACATATTTTATCGTCAACCCTGTAGTAATATAAAAGAGAATAAGCTATTACATTATTGAAAGGAATGAAAGCAAGCTTTCCTTGGCTGTAGAAAAAGAGTTGATCCTGTCACGATTTACACACCAGACCTCACTCCGGTAAACTACTGTCTATTTCAGACGTTTTAACATCATCTAGTCGATAAACTCTTTAAAACAGTTCACAACACTCGAAAAAGTATCGGCAATTTTATCGGAACAGAAACCGCAAAATTTTTTCCGCGAAGATACTCGTCAGTTCTCCGAAACATAGATTAAGGTCATCGAATATTCCGGAAATCGTTTCGAAAATTAAATGTGTAAAGTCAAGTCACCAGAATAATTTGTATACCTAATATTTAATTTACTTAATTTTATTAGATTGTTAAGATTTTCTTTATATATTATGTATATGTATATGTATATTTATATATTTATTTATTTATATTTATATATATTTATTTATATATATATATATATATATATATATATATATATATATATATATATATATATATATATATATATATATATATATATATATAATGAAAGAGAAACAAATACGAACAATATTCTCAAATATGTTTAAACTAGACCATCAAATATCACGTACAACAATATACGAACGCAAACAATGGAGACCTTCAATAAATCGGAGCAACCTCAACAGTTCCGAATCTTGCTGAACGGTTAGAAGATTATCCGGCAGTCCAGGAGTACAAGAAATTACAAGAATGACCATTAGGGGTCTGCTCTGACCTCACCGCGATTATGTTATGACGTGTAATAAAACAAACAATTAACGCTTTACAACAAGCCACAACGTTGGGCACACTGACTGAGTATGGCTAAAACTCTAAAACGTCACTAAACCAAAATTACATCAAAAGAAGATGGGGTCAGTTTACTTATAAATCCAAATCTTGCTCAACTCTTCGAGGATTATCTAGGATTATGTCGCACTTTAGCTCTGGGTTAAAATGACGAAAAATAAGGAAAATAACAATTACGACTTCTGCACTGAGCTGATCTCGATCACATTTTGGATGAAACACCAGAACATTTAATAAAACGAAATTATATTAAAAGAATGTAATGGTGCCAATTCCTTTCACGTTATTTATACAGATGGCTTTGAATACCACGAAGGAGTTGGCATTACAGTATATACAGCGTAATTTTCGAACAAATTCCGGTTGACTTCTTCCTCATGCCAATTGGTTCATTTACACAAACTATAAGCTCCTTACAGACTATTGAATACCCAAACTCTATTCCTTTCCTTTCCTAATAATCAAAGCTACTATCAGCTCCCTACAGGCCATTGAGAACCTAAACTCTATTCATCCTCTAATCTACACAGAGTAGAATTAATTTTGTGGCATTTGCTTGGATTCCTGGCCATCGGTGTATCAAGAGAAATGAAATAGTTCATGGATTAGCTAAGGGAGTTTGTCTCATTCGGCTTTCGTAAAGTTTAAAGTTCCTTCATCGTCATTCAGTTCCTAAAATCCATTATTCATCTAAAAGTGATCTGATGCACTGCAATTTTTTAAATGTTGACGAAATTACGACAGCAAAGAGATAACTATCAAGGCACTATTAATTATCAAGCATGAACTTGATGATTGACATATGAAAGTTTATTCACATCAACAGAAAAATTCACCACGTGTTCACAAACTGAATTGCGTAGGCAAAGTAATAGCTGTAGGCAAAAGCCAAGCACGTCTTTCATCACCCCAACTTTCTACAGAAAAAGTCTTTAACAATCCAGAGATCCTACCAGAGATGCTTTCCGATAGTTGGTCGAATTCAGCACGATCAAATTCTACGCTAATTAAATATATAAATGTGTTTCTCTGAAAGATATAAAAGTGAAAACTTTACATTAGTCGCTTAACAACCTAATAAAAATATAGTGTCATATCATAATCACCAAATAAACTTAACAAGCCCAGTTCTTGGAAACAATTTTGGTAATTAATTAAATTGGCAATAATCACGAATGATTTCAGTTCCTGCCAACGTAAACAATAATTTTTTTATATATTCGAAACCCTGACAAAGTAGAAGTAAAATGTTACCCCACCAGTAAATATTTGTTCAAAGTCATACCTAAATATTATGCTGTCTAGATCGAACGGGTACTCAATGATGCCAGTGGTCGGTGCCCTGGCTCTAAGGATGTCCTGTTCCGTAGGCAGATACTCTGACGCTCTTATTCGTTCCAGATCGCTAAGATAGCTGTAACCAACACAACAAAAGCATGCCACATGCAAAACTTTCAATGTGGGGAAGGGAAAATAACGTCTAAAACTAAAAACTTGTCTCTTCCTATTTAAACAGTTTTGTTTCCACCCTCTCTAAGTTAAATTGTTTGTTTGTTTCGATATTGTTTGTACCGCTCTATATATTACCTTTGGATGATCAATGATAAAAAATTAACCAACAGACGAGGTAGATTGAAAAGTTTTCTTTTTTTAAGCCTTAATACACTTTGTTGAAAGTCTCTCTAGCATCTCCAAAATGATATGACAATTTTGAGCGATAATTGTAACAAACTATCGTGGAACATTTAAAGCTCAATTTACCTCAGGTCATACATATTAACAGATGGCCTGGACTTCATCATAATATCTTAAAGTTGGCACATAAACCTGAATGATCTTAATACTGTAACTTTAATTTAGTGTCAATACTAGAAAGCAGACTCTAAGGCTTATACTCTAAAGATGCTGGGCACTTTTCACATATCTTCTATGTAACATCTAAGTCCACTCTTCCATCTGAATTTTACTAATTTCCTCTAGAAATGTAATATCTGATTTTAAACTGATCCGTTGATAAATAGAATTACGAATATTGACCATCCATAATATTCTCCTGGTTTAGGCCCTACTGATTATATTTTCTTTCCGAAAAATTATTTACAATCGAAATTGTACCGTAAAAAAGATATCAGATCCAGAGTATTTCAAGTTTGTCTGAGTTCTCAACAATTCTCAACATTTCTTCAATTCGATCACGTATAGCGTCTTCAATTTTTCCAGTATGAGAGGCTTACCTTCACACACGCGTGATTTAGTACCAGCAAAAGATAAAAAAAATCGCTCGATTAGGGAATGCAGCTTGAACAACATTCATGGAAGCTCTAGCTATATGAACAGTGGCCCTCCATCTTGTTGAAATCACACATCTCTCCTGTTGAATCATCGTCTCCAAAGTTATGGTTTGAAAAATGTTTCAAACATGGTTATGTAGCAAGCTGAATTTCACTAAGACCTACTATATCCTAATGGATCTAATTTACATCTTTCAGTTCAATAATTTTTTAATCCTTTAAAGCGATGTATATTTTTCGTTTTTCCTGGTGATTCTTAACACCCTGTCTAATACTAACGCTACCTTGACTGGAAACAAAGCCTGAATTTTTCTTGTCTGTTTCATATCAGGTTCTTCTGGTAACCTTTACAACAAAGTGTTTGTTACCCAACAAAAAAGACTTTCAACATAAAGACAAAAAAATTTAGTCAAAGAGCAGGACCTTCCTTTTCAATCTTCCGTCATAGAGGCTTAAAATCAACAATACCCTTTATAAGATTAGTTAAAACTGTTTTAAATAACGACTACTGGTGATAATACAATTCCTTTCTAAACAAATTAAATGATTACGCTCATCTTCATCTTATTTATGGTTGATAACCGCACCGCAAATCTCCCGCCTCTATACCTAAGAACTTCCTGCGTAATGCGCGGAACACATTTAAAAGAAAAAAAATAATAAGTGCTAAAAACATCGAAAAAACACAATTTGGTTCGTGAACTTCGCAAAATCCAATAGAACAGAGGAACGATACAATGTACAGATATTACTGTAACTGTTATCCATAAGGTTCTTGATGTGGAAGGTAAAATATCTGGACGTTGTGTCAACATCTACCCTGTTGAATGTTGCGACGGTTATAGTGATTAAATCAGCTCATGCTGTGCTTTAAATTTGATCTGTATATATTGCAGCCAGTCTACATCGACTTAAAACAAAAAATAAAACAGATAAGAATAATTTTCTGTCGCAGGAACTGTACCTAAACCTGATCTCGTCTAAATCGAAGGGGTATTCAATGATGCCAGTGGTAGGTACTCTGACACGAAGGATATCCTGCTCGGTGGGTAAATAATCATAGCTTGCAACTCTATCAATTTCCATCAAATAGCTACAAGACATAGGGTGAGTGAGTTAGAAAAAAATTAAACAGTTTTTCCTTTGGAATGATTGAAGCATAATAGTTTATTTGGTGACTTTGGTCAGATAGAAACATTAGTAAAAAACCATCGGTCTAGATTTAACGACGTTCCAACGTCGAATGGGTTCTTCAAAATTAGTTTAAATACATCCACACTACGCAAATCAAAGAGTGTCAAGACTGGGGCATCGGTTATGTCAGTACTTATTACTATTTTTAGATTGGAAACTTAAAATTTTCTCAGACAGATGTGGTTGAAATGTCTCAGTGTTGAATACACGCCAAGAACAAAAACTGAATAATGTTTCAAAATAAATCTTAAGAAGCAGAAAACGTACTTAGGACGAGGATTCCCTTAGGTCTTCTACGTTAAGAGGTCTAGAAATAAAGTAATGAGACTGGTCGCGTAGCACTCGATCTGGCAACACTGTTGGCGTCTCCAGTGAAGAAGAGACAAGCCAACATTTGATGCATCTTCACTAAGAGTATCTGAAGACGCAACGCCAGGGGGATTATCCCCTGGCTTTCAAAAATGCAAATTAGCATGCTTTTGATTCGCTTATTCTGGTTTTTTTTGGCCGCGGTGTGGTTGGCGTGTGCCATTCCTGGCTCTGACGCTTTATTTCCGGGTCCTATTCAAAAATCTAAAACCCGTCCCCAGTAATGATACGTTCCAGAAAATGAGGATCTTTTTCAATCCGCCCCAAAAAGTCGAGACTTGTTTCTCTCCTGATGTCTTTTGACTCCGCTAAAAGTTTTTCGGAATCATTTTCGTGTAGATTTTTTCATCCCCAATTAATTAATTAAAATCTGATGAATCGCTATGAGGGTCAAATTTAACTATTCCCCAATCATTCTGACTATCAACCGACAATCAGAACGCCCAAGATCTTGGATTCATGGACATTTTCATCATTTCTTGCGGTTGAAAGTCTTCCGCTGCTAGATTCATCTTTAATCGGTCTTATGAAACTGCTTTAAGCCACTAGAACACGTGGACCCTTGACAAAATACTGTTTCCATAGGCTTGTTGAAGTTTTGCAAAAGTTTTCTCACACTGTACCTAAGTCTGAAACAAAAGTTGATAGTGCGGTGTTGCTCGAAATTGTCACTCAGAAATACTCTAGAAAAATCCGCTTCACGAAAATAATTGCTACGGAACACCAAGTGACTCTAGGAAGTTCAAACTCGTACTAAAGACGCATCAGATGATAGCCTGCCTCCCTTTCAAAGAAGAAGTCAAGTCTCATTAAAATATTAACACACATCGCAGATTTGATTCGTTTATTAAATCGACTCAGGCATGAAAATTGCACTCCAAATCAAAAATTAGAAGAATACCATTGTGGCAAACGTAAAATCAACTGCAAAAGGCATTTCCAAGACGTTTCACAATTACATTGCAGGGGGGAAGAATTATTTTGAAAAAACAAAAACCTACAGTCCCGATACTTTTTGATTTGAGTATAGCATAAATAACTAAAAATTTATAACAAAAAAAAATGATGTAACTGACCAACATCGAAACCGTACAGTAGTTCAAATGTACCATTACCCTGTACCGCACCGCAAACTAAAAAAATACCTAGGAACGCTCGGTGAAAAATCCTTAAAATGAAACGTCTGATAAGGAAAAAGAAAATGACGAAACAATACTTACTATTTAGCTGAATCTGTTAGTTGGTACTCTCTACGGCGATCGTAGCACTCCTGGATACCGCTGTCGTTCCAGAGATCCTTTATTGCGTCTACGTACGGCGACTCGAACGTTGTCACTGTCTCGTAGTCGATGCTTTTTATTAATTCAGCTTTTTCCTGAAAAAAAACAAAACGAAAATGATTCAAAATTGATACTACGGCAGGCTATAAAATAGGAAATACTTATTTCAATGTTGTTTGCTACGCTGACGATGCGGTACTTATTACCGACTCAGAAGACAACCCACAGAGGAGACTACTGTATTCCTTGAATAAACAAAGAAAATACTGGAATACCCACATAAGCAGAATAGACGAAAATAGACTTGTAAAAAACTCGAAATTGAACAATCCGTCGGAAAAAGAACTCAGGGTAGAACAACCAATGGCTGGAGAGAATGTTGGACTTCTACTTCTGAAGACACATAAGGTTAAAATAGGAAGTGTTCTGATATAGATATGGGGCGGCCACCCTGATATAGATATATCAGGGTGGCCGCAAAGAATTGATTTCAAAATTTCCTGATAAATCTCGGTTTTCCACTAAAGTTTGTTACACTTTTCCATCAATTCATCTATTGGAACCTTTGGTGTGAAACACTAAACTTGAAGAGCTTTACCATCAGAAGATTAAATCAATTCCTGATGATGCTAACATGATTAGAAATGTTATTCGAACCATTAAGATATTTCAATCAATCAATCAGATATTTCAGTCAATAATTAAATCTGGAATAACACTGAAAAAAATAAAAAAGACTTGTTCAACTATGTTTATTTGAATAATTTATTTTTTATTTCATTCATTGACTACATATTGTTCAACGGTCTTAAAATAAGAAAAAATTAACTGAAAAAGAAAAAAATAAATAAAATAAAGTAAATTGAAAACGTTTGAACACAAATGAATGCATCTTTATTTTTGTTTTAACATTTTTTTGTATATATGAAGAACCAAAAAATGGAAACATTAAAAGATAAAAAGTTTTCACAAAAATATACGATAATGGAAGTTGTCATTGCGAGAAACCAAAAAAAATCAAGAGTTAATAATCAATAAAATAAATTATTTACGTCCTACTATTGATTATTCTATATTGAAAATATATAATAAATCACTCACTAAATTCGTAGGATGACATATTGATGGCGCCACTAGTGACAAATCCATATGATTTTTAGGAAGTACTAACCTTCAAATGATATGTATTAAAATTTCATGACAATCTGTCCTTTAGTTCATAAGTTCATAAGTTGTTCATAAGCTTTTTAATGGAAAAAATACCGTTCAAGCAAAGCAATAGCTTGATAAGGGTTATTCGGACACTGCTTCATCGAGACAAATGGTTGCGGATTTTAAACGCGGCCGTACAAATACCGATGACGCTGAACGCTCTGGCCGCCCAAATTCGGCAGTTATTCCAGAAAACATAAAACAGTTAGCTGACACGTTAAAGATATTAGAAGGCAGTGTATGCACCATTTTGAATAAACATTTGTCCATGACAAAGCTCTATTCGAAATGAATACCGCATTTGCTCACAGTCGATCAAAAACAGCAACAAGTTGACGGTTCAGCGCGCTTGGAGCTGTTTCAACGCAATAAAAAGGATTTTTCATAAGATATGTAGCAATGGATGAAACATGGATCCATCACTACACTCCACAGTCTAATCGGCCTACAGCTAAGTGGACAGCAACTGGCGAAAGCCCCCCAATGCGACCAAAACCGCAAATGTCAGCTGGTAAGATTTTGGCATCCTTATTTTGGGATGGGTAAGGTATTTTATTCATTGATTACCTTGACAAAGGAAGAACCATCAATAGCGAATATTATATGAGGTTATTGGTGCTTTTGAAGAAATAAATTGCGTAAAAACGACCCCAAATGAAGAAGAAAAAGTGCTCTTTCGTTAGGATAATGCACCGTGTCACAAGTCACCCGCTTCCCCTATCTACCGTATTCTCCGGATCTGGCTCCCAGCGACTGCTATCTGTTTGCAGACCTAAAAAGAAAGCTCCAGGAAAAGAAAAAAGAAAGATTTGGCTCCAATGAAGAAGTGATTGCCAAAACTGAAGCCTATTTTGAGGCCAAGGATAAATCATTCTCAAAAAATCAACAAATTGATAGAAAAGCGTTAGAATCAATGTATTACTCTCGAAGGAGACTATGTCATGAATAAAGTCAAATTTTGCCTAAAAGTTGTATTAGTCATCCTACAAACTTATTAAGTGATGTGTTAAGTTAAAATATTTAATGAGAAGTTCCATGATTAAAATAAATTCAAGATATTAAAAAACATCGTTAAAAATTCGTCGCAATTAAATTCCCTGATACTTTTTGAAATTCCCTGATATTTCCATATTTTGCAGTTGCGTTAAATTATCTGATAATTCCCGATTTCTTTTTTCAAAGACCAACAATTTACATCAGAAATAAACTGTCTTAAATTTATTATGGTCCATAATATCGCGATGGGGATACTTGATGCCCTACAAAACGTCCGTCGAAAAACTAATCTTAGAAAAATTAAATATGGAACTTATATCGTTTTATATTTAATATTCCACTATTTATAACTATTATCCTTTATATCCTGTTACGCAAATGACAAGATAAAGATCGTACGGTTAAAAGGAAGAAAAATATTAGTGGCAACTGTAGAGGTATGTATGCAATTTATGAAATATAAACAAATTCTGTTAGCCTTCGAATTTTCTCGTGATTCACCATCTGACACTAAATATAACGCAAATATTCCTTCTCTTATTTATAAAATTGTTTCCTAAATTGTGGTAAATATAGTTACGAGCTTGTTAGAAACGGGTTTTGCATCAGGACAAGTACTTACCGGACTAGACTGTTCAGCATATTGAATTTTGAGTAAATCCATAGCCTTGATCATACTCTGCATTGCCATAAAGATGTTCTGGAAGACGAGCTTGATGAAGCCCCTCTTATCTTCATCAGAGTAGCCCGCACCATGGATAATTCTCATCTGCTTGATGAAGGTCGATTTTCCAGATTCTCCTGTACCTAAAACGAATAAAACACCGTTGCTCTGTAGTGTATAAAACAAGATTTATTTATAACGAAATCACAATTTATCACAATATAAAATAATTTACTCTCTGTCAGAAAAAAAACAGAGTTTTCCTACAAAAAAACTCGCATTTTTCCTCAAACATAACTCATAATTTATCTCTTTAAAAACTACTAAATTCTCTGAAAAATTTTCTCTGGAAAATTCAAATCTCAGTTTGACTGACTAACCCAGAGTTGGAACAAAAACTTCAAGGTCAGCCGTGGCTGTGAACAGATTGGAGTCATCATCTACAGAGCAACACCTCTTTCGAGTGAATATTTAGTTTTACAGTACTAATTGATGACTCGACAAGATTAACTCACGATTTTCGCCTGTTTGGATTATTAAAAAAGATCCACGTATTGTCACAGGTCACAATCCTATGGAGAAACTTTTTTTCTAGAACCTGGAGAGCAACGAAACAATAACATCAAAGCAACCTCTTTTATTCCCTTGGAATTCGAAAGAGGGCAGTATCTAAAACAATACTATTTCGTACAGTAACACGTCTACAACTGATTTTTAGGTTATATTCAAAGTAGGCTCTTATACCTCATTGTGAATCTGAAAGATCGCGCTTTACTTATTCACAATTTACCATAAAGCTTTTCTGGAGACTAATCCATAATATGTAACCATGTAATTGTTAAATCTTTTTTGGATAATTTCTCATAAGATTTTTTTCCAGAAAATGTACATTCAGTTTAACGCAAATAAACTCAATAATTTTTCACAAATGTTGAAGTGAGTTTTCCCACAGAAATGTTACAGCTTACCACATAATTTTCCTGTGTGAAATTCAGATCCCTCTAATAGAAGTTAATGTTTTTCTTACAGGAAACTGAATGAATGGGTTTTTTTGAATAAATAAAAAGTTTGTCTAGTATAGAATAGACAATATTACAATATTGAACTTGGTATTTTAATAACATAAACATACTGTATTTATTTTAATTTCCACTTTGAATTTTACAACAATGCACAACCATCATTTAACATCGCTTATACCAAGAACAATTTGCATGTTTTTCGGTCCCGTGGTAATTATAACATAATTAATAAACTCATCTGACCTAGGTCAAATAAAGATAAGATAGCACGTTTTGTTGCTATTGCTAGGTCTGATTACAAGTCTGGGAATGTGTATAGATACGAAACGGGCAAATCTACATATTTTTTTTGCAATTTAGAAATATTTAACTAAATAAAAAGCGTAAATTACATTCGCAAATCTCTATTGTAATCGGGAAAATTCGAGAAAAAGATTATTAGTTTTATGTCTTCTCCTTCCACATGACTAATCTGGTTTAAAATGGTTTCATTTTATCTACTTATATTAAGATGTCTTGAAAAATAGTCATTATCATTCAGAACACTAAAAATTGCAACAATTAATACTAACAGAATTAAAGATTAATATTCAGGAAACAATTCTAATGAGATCATCTAAAATATGGGAAGAAGTTACAAAATATTGAATAACCCAGAGTAAGACTTAAAATGTGAACACAAATTATTTAGTGTGTATGTAATGTGGTGTAATTACACACACACACACACACACTGAAATGTTACAATTTCATGTCCATCTCTTCCATATCCATCTCAAGTATATTTTGTTGAGACCAATTAAGGGGAGTGTAGGTGATCGAAGAACTGTATGTTATGTGGTCTAATGATTTTGATAGATATGTATCAAGCCCACTATACATGTTATCGGAATGGTTAGCTAAATTAAAACCACAATTATGTCCACAAATTATAAAAAAATGTCATAGTTTTGTGTCTTTTTCTTGTAATTCTAGTAGGTAATTTTAATAAATAAAAATTGCTCTTTTGTACATTTTCTAATGCTGTTGGTGGATATTGATGGGTTATATGGTAGTGTAATGAATTTGAAGGGGTGGTAGTGGGATGTGGACGTTGTGGAATGGATTATGGGTTACATACCAAGCAGGAGAAGCTTGAGCTCCCGGCGGGCATCTCGCTTGTCCCTGCGGAGCTGCTTCTCGATCTCGGCATTAATTCGTTTTTGCTCTCTTGCCTCATCTGACTGACAACACTGCATGGTAGATGGAACCTGGCACTTCTGCTACGGCTACCATCCACGCCGACCAATGAAAACACACCCACTACAGACTGACACTTCCTGGAACAGCCATCGTTGACGGGCTCTGGGTGTGGTGGACTATTCGTTGGCTTTATACCGGCCTTGTTCCCGACTAATCCCGTTAACCTAACAAGATTCGGGAAGCCACACGAAATGTCGGAACGTAAAATTGATTAAAACGGCGGGCGTATCGGCACTGAACTGGCAAAGCGAAGTCGGTCCCACGAATGTCCCGCAGTACAACGATTCCGTACGATGAGTTTATGGAACGCGCTGCGGTTTCCGGCCGAGGAATTCAGTCACGATCGTTTGCAGACGACGGAATTGTCCATCATTTCATTTAACACTGCTTTTAAAACAATTACACCTTAAAAAAAACTCCATTTCACGAGACGGGTACAGACAGCTCTTGTCAATATGGCGCTGCCCTGGCCGCTTGATGAGCTCAACGCGCAAGACAGGAAATGCATAGCTCCTTTTTTGGCGCTTATTTAAAAATTAAGTCAAAGCTTGCTAGACCGGTATCCCACGGAAATTCACAATTTATCACACAGGTTTCTTGTGACATACTCACAATTTAATACCGATCTTTTCTCTTGTAAATTTTTAATTCAACGTGGTATTTCCTAATAGATTAATTATCTGTTTATACAAGCACTTTCTCTAGTTTAATTGATTGTATTTTGTATGTTCTATTTAAATCTTATAACTTGTTTTTATAAATATTATTATAAATTAACTATGTAAAATAAGGATTTTTAATGGAGTAACTCAATTTAAAGCGAAAGATCAGAAGTGCCGTACAATACATTTACAATCTGCAAAAAGTTTTGCAATATATTCACAATTTAATAAAAAACATCTACAATCTACTACAGAATTTTTCCATAGACCAGTCATATCCATTTTTTTGTACTTTTTGTACTAACAATTTTGAATTTTCGTCAATATTTTCAGTTTAATTTTCCTAAGAATTCTCTAGTTTTTGAGATTTTGCTAGAGAAAAGTTTGTTCTAGTAAATTCATAGATTATTATATGTGTATTCTATGATCAAATCACAGTATAAAAGAGACCTTTCCCATGACAAAAATGATCAAATCACAGTATAAAAGAGACCTTTCCCATGAGAAAACTTACAATTTTTACTCTACATCAAATAATTTTTTTATGCATTGGCCTACAATTTGAATGGGGACTTAAAATAAATTTAAACTTTTTAAATGGCTTTTAAATAAATTGTTTATGATTTCGCTTGGTATTAACCACGATATAACAGGGAGAGATAATATCATAAAAAAATTCACAGACACATGAAGAACAAAGCTCTCCTAGCTTCTCTGCTGTTTAGTCAGAACATATGTAAAATGATTGCTAGTCGAAAAACAGTAGTACTTAACCAGTGCAATTACCTAGATGGTCGACCAAAAGTGAACATTCGTAAAGAAAAAGCAGAAGTAACCATACCCGAAGCTTAGCATAGCTTAGCAAGCTTAGCATAGCACCATATATAGACATCATCCAGCTGATTGAAGCCTCAAAATATAGGAAAAGTTCCATTTGCATAATAAAAAATGTTATACTGGTAGTTTCTTAAAGTTCGAAGGAACTTTCGGAGTATCTACCTTCAGAAAAATAGGATGATTGGATGGGAATCCAAACAATCCAATGTAAAAGTGAAGAACAACAAAACGGTGTACACTTTTCGGAATGACGAAATCGCCCATGCAGAATTTAGCTTAAACGAGTAATATATAGGAAGGTAAATAGGAAAATGTAAGTTTTTTACAAAGCTATATTGTTATATATAATTATTTATTAACTCAACATCCATTTCCCCAACTCTCTCATCAAACCATTTTTTCTATGTGGGAGGTTTTTTTGGATTGCCTGTATTAAGGCCCATCCAAATATCGACCACGATCGATGTCACTTACCTTCAGTTATCTAGAACTGAAGTTCGGCAAGTTTAAAATAAAAATAATATTCTTCGTTTAAAAATACCCTTTCAAATGCGTATCATTATAAATCCAGTTGAAATGAAAACAATTTACTGACAAACAAAGTAATACATTGGAATTAGTTTGTATAAACCGCTATTTAAAGAAACCTTTAAACCTTAATCATATTAAAACACTAATTCCTGTCTTGTGTATAATAAAAAGGACAGACTTTTGTAATTGAATACCGTTGCAAACAATTAAAAAACCATAAAACCCATCGTTATTTTTAACAAATTATTTTTTCAGCTCCCTCCTACATATTACAGAATTTTTAACTCAATGGTTACCTTTTATAGCTCAATGAATATCAGCTGATACATCTGTCTATTCTCTTTTTATCTCTTTTTAATATACAGACATTAAAGTAACAGAGAATGTCCGAGCCTGACGGTCCTGAAAATTCTAACCTTTCTTAATCTCAGCATTTTTCTAAAGAACCTTGTGAAATGTCGAAAAAACGCGGAAATAAGAAAAATAAGGACCTCGATGACGATTTCGACAAAGAAACATTCTCACCTGCCGTCGAGAACAATACTAAGAATAAGCCTAAGGCAGCCAAAAAAAATAAAAAGGGTAAAACAGACGATTGGAGTGGTGATGAAGCAGAAGGCAGTAAGTTAATTCTCTTTTATCCATATCTAAATTCACTTTTTAAGTATTATTTTAGAGTTAACACTACCAAATGAAGCCGAAGATATACCTAAACCTGTTCAGAAAAAGAAAGCAACTAAGAAAACTAAAAAGAAGGATGATGACTGGTCCGATAAAGAAGCAGATGTTGACCTAGATGTACCAGAAGAGGAACCACTTGTACCTCGTCCAGTGAAGAAAAGCAACAAGAAACAACCCAAAAAAGTTGAAGAAGCTTTAAATGAGTCCGATGGTTTGTCAGAGTTAGATAATGAACAGCCATCAGAATCGAAAATTAATGAAGAACAAAAAGAAACTATTACAGATTTTAAAAATAATGAGGCGCCAAAAGTTAAAGATGAAGAAGAGAAAGATTCTGATGTAGAAGAAATTTCCGAACAAATCAAGGCAACTGAAATTAATGAAAAGGAGAAAAAAGTCACACACAAAGAAAAGAAAAAATTGAAAAAACAGCAAGATTATGAGAAACAAATGGAAAATATGTTGAAGAAAGGAGGACAAGGTCACTCTGAATTGGATAGTAATTTTACAGTGTCTCAAGCACAAAAAACTGCTGGTCAATTAGCTGCTTTGGAAAATGCTGTTGATATTAAAATCGAAAACTTTAGTATTTCTGCAAAAGGTAAAGATTTGTTTGTGAATGCTAATGTACTTATTGCCAATGGAAGACATTATGGTTTAGTGGGACCCAATGGGTGAGTAACTACTTCTTTCATACCATCTGTTTCTAATGAATAGTGTATTTTAGTCATGGAAAAACAACATTGTTACGTCACTTAGCACAAAGGGCTTTTGATATACCTCCAAACATTGATATATTGTACTGTGAACAAGAAGTGGTAGCTGATGATTTTTCAGCAGTAGAAACTGTGTTAAAAGCTGATGTCAAAAGAAATGAACTGTTGGCAGAACAGAAAAAACTAGAAGATGAATTTAATGCTGGCAAACTAAATGTTCAAGAGCACTTAAATGAAGTTTATGCAGAATTAAAAGCAATTGGTGCTGATTCTGCTGAACCTAGAGCCAGAAGGATTTTAGCTGGTCTTGGTTTCACCAAAGAAATGCAAGACAGGGCCACCAAAAACTTTTCAGGTGGTTGGAGAATGAGAGTTTCACTGGCAAGAGCTCTTTATATTGAGCCAACACTTTTACTATTAGATGAACCTACTAATCATCTGGATTTAAATGCTGTTATTTGGCTAGACAAGTAAAAATAACATTTATTTATTAAAATTACTTATTTATTAACAGGTGTTAAATTTAATATCTACTATTTTTTACTTTGTCTTTAGTAGTTGACAATGACTGTTAACAATAGGTCATAAAAATTGTGTCTTTCTGCTTGCCATAACACTGCCTTATCATTGTGAAAATTTCTCTACATTATTAGTGTGGATGGTTCCCTTGTGCTAAATAATGCTTGGAGATTGGCAGATTTACCACACTCAGCGACAATTCCAGTAGTACACTTTTCTAGATATTTAAGGCATGCTTATGCTGCTTTCCTTGTGCTATGCACCTTTCCAGTTTTTGAATTGCAGTAGTTCTTTTGTCCTGCCACTGTGTCTGATCCTCTTCCTGGCACCCATTGATTCTCATTGGTGTTTAACTCTAGCATTCTCACTATGTGTCATTTAAGTTGTTGGACCCTCACATAGCCTACAATATCCATATATTAGTATAATTGCTTGAATTCAAGTTTATACTTGTACATTTACAGCACCAAATTCTGAATAATCTTTCAAATATTGGAAGCATCATTTACAGATTGGCGTCCTCCATATTTTTTAAAGCATTTTTGTCCATTATTCAGACATTCCTTGATGCACTTTGGCAATTGCAGAAGTACAGATTTCAACATATAAATTTAAGGGATGGGCTGGTAGGAAAACTAGTTTACCACCTATTATTTTATTTTTTATCAATTTTCAATAAGAATAGATGCAGTACCTGTATAATATATTTGTAGTTACTTACAAGGGTGGAAGAAGACTTTACTCATAGTATCCCATGACCAATCTTTCTTGGATAATGTTTGTAATGAAATTATTCATTTGGATAATCAGAAATTATATTACTACAAAGGAAATTATTCAATGTTCAAGAAAATGTACATGCAAAAGAGGAAAGAAATGATTAAGGAGTATGAGAAGCAGGAAAAGAGATTGAAGGAACTGAAATCGTCAGGATCGTCAAAGAAACAAGCTGTAAGATGATTGAGGTATTTTTGGTGGAGGTATTAACTACAGTTGGTCAATTTTAGGAAAAAAAACAGAAAGAAGCATTAACCAGGAAACAAGAAAAGAACAGAACCAAAATGCAAAAACAAGAAGAGGATAATCAACCCACTGAACTTCTACAAAGACCTAAAGAGTATTTGGTTAAATTCAGGTTCCCTGAACCTCCACCACTCCAACCTCCTATATTGGGTCTACATAGTGAGTTAGCTAATGTGTGTACAGGTTTAAAAAAAGGACTTGTGACTTATATTTTACAGATGTAACATTTGCATATCCTGGTCAGAAGCCATTGTTTATAGATGCTGATTTTGGTATTGATATGAGTAGTAGAGTAGCTATTGTAGGACCTAATGGTGTAGGAAAATCGACATTTTTGAAACTTTTAGTTGGAGAATTGTTGGGTCAAAAAGGCGAAAGTCGAATGAATCATAGACTGGTATTTTTAGAATTAACTAAAGGGTGGGCCAAGTATCATGCTACCATATTTTGTTTTGTTATATTTGTGACAGTTTGGGTTTGACTGTTGTGTAATTCAAATGTGGAAATGTTATTGGATTGCTAAAAAACGCAGTGAAAATGTAATTTACATTTAAAAATATTGGATTATTCCAACTCAACGTGAATTTGATGCCTTCATACCAACACAATATGAAGACAACATCCGTGTTGAACAAAGTTGCATTGCTGCTAATGGCTCACAAAAATTAATCATTAACATTTAAATTCGAAATAAACTTAGAAACAAAATATGTCTAGTTTCTATTAAAAGTCATAAATAATTAAAATGGTAGTATGAATGTTGCTCCACTCCTCACAACTTCACTAACTGGCAATCAATTTAATTCTAACAGAGAATTGGAAGATTTGATCAACACTCAGGGGAACATCTCACAGCCGAAGAAACTCCGTCCGAATATTTAATGAGATTATTCGACCTTCAATACGAAAAAGCTAGGAAACAGTTGGGTACTTTTGGACTGGCTAGCCACGCACACACCATCAAAATGAAAGATCTGTCTGGTGGACAGAAAGCTAGAGTCGCCATGGCTGAACTGTGTCTTAACGCGCCAGACGTTCTCATTCTGGTTAGTAACAAAGCTCATTGTTTTTCTAGAGTTGGAATTATTTTTAAACTGTTTCAGGATGAACCTACTAACAATCTGGATATTGAATCTATCGATGCATTGGCTGAAGCGATAAACGAATATACTGGCGGAGTTATTATTGTATCTCACGACGAAAGACTCATTCGGTATGTCCTCCATTTTGTTTTTTTTTTTTCGTTATTTGGTCAAATAATTTTTAAATAAATAGGGAGACTGGTTGTGCCTTACACATTATTGAGGATCAGACGATTAACGAAGTGGACGGAGATTTCGACGACTATAGAAAAGAATTACTGGAGAGCCTTGGAGAGGTCATCAACAGTCCCAGCATTGCTGCCAACGCAGCAGTCAGTCAATAGTGGAATACTAAAAGATACTTTATATAACAAATTGATTTTTTAATGTCTGAATATACAAACAAATTTACTGTGAATCCGATTTTAATCCTTCCTTAACCTCTAAAAACTTCCCATAGAGTTCCTCTTAGATGCTTAAATTATGTTTTTGGATTAAACTTAAGTTAAAAAACATCATGTTACTTATTTTTAATTTCTCGACGCGTGTTTCGCTAACCATTTTAACATCATCAAGACATGGTTCAATATCGTTTTCTCTTAATTCATCCCCTTTCTTTCTAATATAAATGACCATATATAGGTAGGCACTGTCTATTTTAATCTTCTTCGGACGTAGATGTCGAAGATTCTTTCCAGCGTTTTGGTGGTTTACTTTGCGTTCCTTTTCCCACGGGTTGTCCACTTTTGCGTTTTTTTTTGCAAATTTGTTTTCGTCCATTCTATTCTTCTGTTGGATCCTTTGGTGTGAAATACTAAACTTGAAGAGATTTATCGTTGTCTTCCGACCGATATCTTGTATCTTACTTTATTATCGTAGGTCAGTAGCGGCTCGTGGGTTTTTAAAGTGGGAGGCCGTAGAAGAAAATAGTGCACTTGAAGATTTTTTTGCTTTCCCCTTCTTCCTTTTTACTTTTCGTGCTATAGAAACCATATACAGGAGGTGAAAATGAGTTAGAGGATAGAAACTAAACGCAAATAAAATATGGTGTTTTGCTCTGAAAAATTGGTTACTGTGATAAATGCTGGAGCTTATTATTTTGCTGCTATCTTTATGATTTAATCTCCTCAGATTAAATCATCTCCTGATGATGCTAACATGGTTAGCGAAACGTGCGTCGAGCAGTTCAAAAAAGTGATTTGGTGTTTAATGGTAAATCTCTTCAAGTTTAGTGTTTCACACCAAAGGTTCCAATAGACGAATTAAGTAATTTGGTGTATAATGATAAATCTCTTTGAATTTTCATTCTTTGGATTTCAATTCACACGAAAATCCAATACAAGAATTGATATATTCTTGGAGGCTGATTATTACTGGAATTCATGCTTACATCTCATTTACATAGTGAGTTAGATATTTTTAACAAATGGAAAACAACTTGCATTTACAATACTTCTACAGTGGTCACATTTTCATATCCTGGTCAGAAACTGTAGTTCATAGGTGATGATTCTGTGACTAATATGGGAAGTACAGTAACTATAGTAGCAATTAATACTGCAGGAAAATCACCTGGAGCTGAAGAATTATTCCTTAAAACGACTAAAATAGTATGAATTATAGATTGGTGCCTTTAGATTACTTTATTGTAATATGTTGGTTGCAAGTCTATTTAACTAAATTAAAATATTTTGTCAAGACTCTGGTGAGCATGTCGCAGTTAAAGAAACAGAGACGTCGCTAAAAATCATTGAAACCCCAGAAGCACTCTGCACCTTTCGGAGATGGTCGGTAAATAACCGTTGAATTTGATTTGCAACAGACTGTTGTTTCATAAGACATTTGTTTTTAGGGCTGTGTTAAAAGGCTGATAAAATGGAAATGGATCCCTATTTGAAGTTATTTTGTGATCTATTTATTTTTTATCTATTTTGTGAAAAGTATCAAGTATGGTATGGAAATTTGTCCATTCTGCAATTTGGAGTTATCTAGTGTTCAACAATCACAGAATGTATCACAACCAACAGCAGAATTCCCATGTTAACAAAGCACATATTATTTGGCCATTGTGTTCTGAAAATCAGGTAGTCTGTGAAATTTATAATAAGCTAGAGACACATTTAGAGATAAACCACAACATAAAATTAATAACGCAATCACATACCTTTGCTAGCCGAGAAACCTATGAACAATGGTTTGATAGCAGATTTGAAAATACCTATGCATGTGTCAGGACAAATAAATATGATTATGTGGAACAATCCTATACATACAATCATAGTAATTTAATTAGTAAAATGTAGAACGCAGACTAATATTTCCTTATGTTATAATATAGTTCTATTATAATTAGGGTTTAACAGCAAATTATCTTAGCATGTGAAGAAAGCTGGTGGTTCGATAAAATTGTATGGATTATGCCCATGTCGTATAAGAAAAGAAAGAAAAAGTCGAAATCGAAAAAGAAAAAGAAAAGAAAATATATAATTTCTTCTAAGAGGAGACTACTGTAAAATTATGGAAACCAAATGTAGACCATACAGAGAAGATTAGAAGCCAGACAACTGAAATTGTTAAGAAATTAGATAGTGGTGTCACCACAGATAGAATGATCTCCAATGCTAGAAAAGTATCATCCGAGAAATTGCAAAGAATAAATATGTTAAATAGGAAAGATGTATATTTAATGAAAAGGACACAAAAATATTATGATTGCTGCGCCTTTAAAAGTGAAAGTATGGAATGCCAAAGGAAAAAATTATTATTTCTTTTGCAAGCAACAAGGGTACTTATTACAATAAAGTTATGAAATTTAAATAACTATATTGTATTACCTATTTCATAATAATATAGTTTAAGAGTTTTATAAGGAATATATATTAGATATAAACTTTTTTAAAATAACAATATCTTTTATGTTTTTATCTTAGGTGAGTCATCCAATATTGCACGTAGAATATATTTGTCTAGGATTTATGAATGACAATATAAAATTAATATTAATTAAAATATGTATGGATGTATAATGTGTTCCATTTTTGATGAATTTTCTTAGAAACCAGTAGTTAGTTACATCGAAAATGAAAATAACTGTATATAGTATTGTGCATGGATGTCAGCTAATAATCATTGCATTGTACCTTAGTTTTTTTTTTAAATACAATTTGATCCATAAGTCTAAACTACAGATTTATTAAAAAAATAAATAAATAAAGGACTTTCATAGTATATGTTTTATATTTAATGAAATATAAATACTGGATTTGATAATTGCATAGGCCCATATATTTTTTTTTCTGATCTAACCACCAATTTAAACTACTGTAACCAACGTTTCATTCAACGAATTATTCTTGAGACCTTCGAAACGCACAATCTAATATAAAAATAATTTTCAAATTGTTTATTTTATAGAAAGTAGCAAAATGACGCAAAAACATCGAGAAATATATAGTTGAATGAAAAGCTTGTCATCGAATTGCGAGGTTAGGTTGTATTTCATTTTTGCCACAAAATCCGTAGAAAAACCATTCATTCAAAATATCCGCAAGTTATGAATGCACCATTTTCGACCAGACTCGAGTGCTTCCAGCGTGTCAGTGATTTTTAGGGACGTCTTTTTAAACTTAAGCAAGATAACTCAAGTACGCGTTTTTCTTTGGTTGTATATGTGTTTGTTGTTTACATATTAGTTAACATAGAGTTCATAGCCCATTCAGTTACGTTTAATATAGAATCGAAAAAAACAAAGTGAGCTTATTATGTTTTTCCACAGCTTGTTTTCGAGAGAGATTGGCAGAACGTATTTGGAGCACTTTATCTAAATCACTAATCATACTTATGATGGATGAGAATGTGTGTAAAATTAGAGACCAGCAAGGTTTTGAAACTGCCTTAAAGTGTAATAATTGTGAAAATTATTTAAATGTGTCTCCTATTGTAAACATCAATGAAGAAGGGAATATTTGTAGAAGATGCTACCCCCAAATGGAATTAACAAGACCTGTCAGACATAATATTTACGAATCTATTATGCGATTTATGAGTTTCTCATGTATATATAAAACTTACGGCTGTAAATATGTATATATATAGATATATATATATATATATATATATATATATATATATATATATATATATATATATATATATATATATATATATATATATATATATATAATATATATATATAATATATATATAATATATATAATATATATATATATATATATATATATATATATATATATATATATATATATATATATATATATATATATATATATATATATATATATATATATATATATATATATATATATATATATATATATATATATATATATATATATATATATATAAAACTTAAGGGAAGTGAAATCTGAGGACATTACGACACACGAGAAATCTTGCAGGTAAGATAGTTTTAATAGCCACAGGAACAACAATATAATGCATTAGTTGCAAATAATGAATTTGAAAACTTTTAAATTTACTGTTTATAAGATCATGCTGATTGAATAAGAAATATATTTAGTGTTTGCTTTTTTTCGAAAATCACCATGATATATATCTGATATCATGTTTCCTTAAATGTATATGTGGATTTATTTAGCAGTTTAAAAATAATTATCTGGAGTAGAGATATTTTTGTTGATTAACCAACAATTTGTATTACGGGGGCTGATCAAAGAGTTTCTAGAGTAACAATTAAAAAAAAACCGGTTTCAATTAGCAGCGATGCCTTTATTTTTCAACCTAACCCTCCATCTTCAATAATTTTGTTGCTTCCCTGAAGGAACTATAAATACTACCCCAAAGTATTAAATTTAACATCACAAAAACATAAATGATTATTTTTTCTGCAAATCGGATTTTTTTATGAATTTTTCATTCAGTTTGCTCAAAAGGGTCCATAGTAGATTTAGATGATTGTTTTACCTTTCTCTAGAAAATGAAGCATTAACATTCTGTTCCTGTTGATCGAACAGTTTTTACCTTTATTAGTACAATTTCAACCAGCCTCTATTCAAAAAAAAGAAAAATTTTATCCGTTAGCTGCTTTCTGAACATTCAGCTTGAGCCCGACTGAGGACGGTTTAAGGCCAGAAACCGGTTTCGGGAGATCCTTGCTGACGTTTTGGTGACGGAAAAGAAGGGGCAATATTCGTTGGAGCACGGTCAATTTTTCTTTGTTTTTGATTTTTTTTTAAATATATACCACGGGCCCACTTGCAACTTTTTAGTTTATATCTATTATCTTGACTGCGGTTTCGATTCAGGTATGTAATGATGGATCCATTGTCCCATCTACAGTTACAAAATGACAGAATCGGTTTTATTCTGATTAAAACCATCCAAGCACTACTGACAAATTTTGCATTCAAAAGCCTCTTTGATCTGACGAAAGCAAATGCCCGATAACCTAACCGCCCGAACCAACAGTATTGCCAGTTCGAACTCTGTGCCATCACTCTCATTACTTAATTACACACCATGTAAGTACGGATCAATAACCTTTTCGGATTATAAATCAGCTGCCAAAAAAATCCTTGAAGAAAACATTACTTAAGACCGTTGTAAGGAGACTTGGCTCTTGAAAAAAATTTGTTAATTTTGCAGATATAAACTGTTAAATTGCCCTCTATGACTTGGATGGGAACCTCAACTGCTCAGATCACTTGAAAACCCACAAGGAATTATTTCTATATCTACCTATGATTGAATATTTAGGCGCTTTAAAAAATCTACTGTCTTTTTACAACTACAGGTAAGAAAGAGTATTATCAAATAGAATTTGTAAAGATCGGTGCGGTTTTTAATTTGTACATCTGAAACGATATAAAACTCATACATCGGAATGTCTCTTTTCTTTTTATCTAAAATACTTAAATATGAATTAAACTCAATTTTCAACTTTCATTACGCTTATTACAAAGTTCTCTTTTCATTAAACTGCTATAATTTAAAAAAAATCTTTTTTGAGGATCCTTACCTTACCATATCTTACTCTCCAAAGAATGTTTAAAGGATCAATATAATCCATAGTCTGATCTATAAGATACACAAGCCATAACTTGTTGGAGGTTTTCATCTTGCCTTCCAAAGATTTTTTAAGCGGTCGGTATTGTTTATGGTTTGATCTATAAAATCCACAATGTGGTCTTAAAAGAAGTTCTTGTTTGTCTCAAATATTTTCATAAATTCTGTAGGGATGCATCGTTTAGTACTGCGGTATCGCATAGCAATCTCAATCGTGAAAATATTCTTCTAGTAATGTAACTTAATTTAGCCATCTAACATGCAAACAAAACGCTTGCACTGTAAACTCAACTTTTATATTTTTAAGACTTTAAGAAACAGTTAAGCATTTACATCGCCCAAAATAAACTCCGACATACTGAACTTTACACGTTTCTGATATCAGTTCTTTATTTTGTTCGTTTCTTTATTGCTAAAAAATCCATTACCGGAATTTCCAGTAACAGCTCTTTGGGTCTGTTAACAATATTCTTTGAAGTATTCATTTCTTCTGCCCGTGTTTCAATCAACTACATCACTAAATTTTTATATGCTATAATGAGAAATGATTTTCATTACACTTATTTTTGATGGGTTTTTCCATCGCAATTGCCCAACAAGGATCCGAAACCATTGCATTTTACGATAGATAAAGATTTATTATCAGTATAGCCCTCTGTTTGGCTGCAAAACAGGAACCGAATTAGATGATCTGTCTACTGGTAAGGTGTCCCAAGCGCGTTATAGCTCAGACTAAGCCCGAAAACGTTCAACACTTCTACATCCATCATGAACTAACTAACTAAATAAAATCTATATTTATCACTATTAGCAAATAGAGTTATATCCCAAGTTACATTTAAGTCCAGCTGGGCGTCATTCTACGCGAAGCGTTTTGTAGTGCGCTGTAAGAGGAAACACCCATTAAGGACAGTGGTTATTGTACTTAGTGGGTCCTTAATTGGTACATCTTCATCGCTCAAAATCGATTAACAATTATCTTTAAGACAGTACTACGTGTAGCAGCAACAAACGCATCACGCACTTGCTGAATGCTTTCATATCGATTTCTAATTCTCATCATCGGAACGTCCTTTTGTCACGTCCTGGATAACTTCTAGGATCATCAAATCCTTGTACACGTGCATAACTCTGACATCCAATCATCTTATCTATATTTTCATAAGTTAGAAGTAACAATGTCCAATTACCTCTCTGTTTTACGAAAACCTGCTTGTTTCATGCTTTTTTCATACTTGCAATGTTCGTTCTATTTAAATTTTGGAGTCTGAAATGATGTGCACGAACTCGTTGAATTTTAGCCCTTTTAACAGAACCATAAAAATACTGCTTAGCTTAGTAGCATAAAAAAAAATTCACAACATGATAAAAATAAAAAAATGTAGACCACATTTATCACATTGTCTTGTCAAGATATGCTTATCACTTGTCAAGATATGCTCTACAATGAGGATATTTTCAGTATGGCTCAAAGGGTGTTGCACATTTTTGTTTGTGTTGCATAATTTTTAACACCTTCTCTTAGCACCTTACAGTAGGGAAGATCTTGCCTATTCTGGCGAATAGTACCATTCACTAAGGCAATCTTCCCTTTAACTTTGAATTGGAGGCATTAGTATATATCCCCAGAAATTCTACATCAGAACGACAATGCCAGTAATTAACTTGTTTCTCATAACCATTTAGTCTAAAAATCTTGTCTTCATTTGGACGACCAAACTAAAGGGTATTTTCCAAGTTAAGTGCTTCACTAACCGCCTTGACTAATACACCAGTCTCAAAGAGATCATCAACGACATAAACTTGTTTTACTTCAGGAGAGGCCTATGTTATTATTATGAAAAGTATTTTTCTTTCATTGCTTTCAATTAGTGATATGTAATAGGGTTAAAATTTGCAATACTATAAATAACTACAATTACCAGAAATCCAGAATTAGGAGATCGTACATTTGTTGTAGTTGTCACACACTGAGCAGCGAAAAAAATGTATTTTCAGTAATGGTAATTGGTGATAATCTGAACTGTTAATGCTTCAAATGTGAATTAGAGTTATAGATTGAAAACATGATCAATTCTTTGGATTCTTGGAGGTCGATTTTGGTACAATTTCGACATTTCATATAAATCCTAAGAAAATAATAGTTGAATATGATATTGTTAAGGAAAATAAAAAAGAAATATTCCGAATAACCAAAAGTAAGGATAGCACAAGTGAAAATAGCGAAAACGGAAACCAAACATGTAAGAGAGAGATTGTTGAGAGATTTGGAGTCTCCAATTTGTAATGAGTGTATGTTTCCCCCAATATACATGTGTGTAACGGGTAAATAAGAATACGAAATTGGAAGAGAAGTACACCATGAGACTAACCAATTTATTTCAGGCCATAGTATCTGCCACACCTGTAAAACAAAAATAGCCACTTGCTCAATTTACAGAGGTGGTATGGCTGGGCGTTGCTTTGTTTTAGAAAAACTAGTTAAAAAAAGTCAAGTTGCCATGAAAAATAAAGAATCAGGTTGTACATTTGTGGGACACTGATGATATTAAGGAGCACCAAACTTTATGTACTTTATCTGAACACTTTTGTTTATTAGAGTAAGTAAATGAATATTTAGATTCTTACTGGCACAACAATTCGAAAGTTAGAGTAGTTTCCATATATATCTTGCAAAATATTACCACCACCACCCCATTGCCAACTTTAGTGGAAAAGTTGTTAGTGATCAGCAGCATCATCTTGGCATATCCAAGGGAAGCCAATGCACCCAAAACCAATCACTGGTGCGGATTTGTGTAGAAGGCAAAAGCACGCACAGTTTTTAGGGATTAGAGCAGTATCATTTACATTCGCAGTAATGGACACAAGAGCATACAAGTAGAGGCGCTCCCATTACTGCGGTTGATTGAAAAAATTGCGGTAATACACGCACGCTCGGTTTATTAGTGTCAATTACTGCGTCAGTAAATAATAAATAATAATCAATCAAAATTCAATTTGTAGTGCATTTTTGATATTAAAAAAGTATTATCTTACTTCTACATGCGATAAATATGAATATTGAATCATTTATCTATGAAAATAAAGCTCTTCTAGTGTCAATTCTTTTCACACACGCATTGACACAAAAGGCATAATTTTCTCCTTCTATAACCAGTCAATTTTTAATAATTTGAATTTGTTAAATAGAATTTAACAAATTCAAAAACTGTACATACTTTGTTACTTATTTTAAGGTTCAGAGTACTAGCCATATTTTTTTTAATTGTAAAAAAATCACATATCGTTTATTTATAATATAACTAAAAAAATCCGTAGTAATACCCACACCCGCAGTAATACCCTAGTGGTTAATCTCTTCGATTTTTTTTATGTAGAGCCTTCATTTAATCCTGTAACCCACGTGGCTAGTGTTTTATTTAGATTTAGGAATTTTCATTTTTTTATGTTTAATTATTTAAAGGTGGTATCATTTAACAGCAAAAATATTACTAAAATTTCCCCTAGATCTCTCATCCAGATTTTTATTAGTTTCTATACTCCCAGAGCAACAAAAAAGCACAACTCTTAAACACATTTGATTATTTAAAAGAAATAATTTTCGTTGTTGGCATTTTATCAACAATATTTTCCATAAAAAATCTATTGCATCTGCTCCAATGGAGTTATTTTAACATTTTTTTTTATGTTAGGGTCAATATAATGACCGTTATTTTCGTTATTAGTTTTAAACTGTGTATATAATTAAAAGAAAAAGATTATTTCAAAAAACTGATATAAGGTTTGCCCAATAAGCGTTAACAAAACCTTTCAACTTACCTTTATCTTTTGTAAATTTTAAACTTATCTTGTAAATACATTAACAATCTTTTAACACTTTTCCTGTTGAATTTTGTATAACAATCATTTAACTGGCATACGAAACCTACCAAGTGAATATTAGGACGTGTTAAAACAGATAGATGCATCAAACTACCTATAAAATGTTGGTAAGGTAAATTTTTAGACAGTCAGTCTACTGTTATTTTCAAAGTTTTCTATCCATTCCAAAGGAGTTTTTATACTTTTACAGACATAACTCCATACTTTTAAGATATTTGCTACTAAACACCAAATCACTTTATTTAACTTCTTGATGCACATTTCACCGTGTTAGCATCATCAGGAGATGATTCAATCTAATACGTCTGCTAACTTGGTTAACGATGCTAATATGGTTAGCGAAATGTGCGTCGAGAAGTTAAATAAAGTGATTCGGTGTTTAACGGTAAATCTCTTCAAGTTTAGTGTTTCACACAGGAAATTCCAGAAAAGAATTAATAAGCATTCTGTTCTAAAGTTATACAATTTTCTTCATACTTATAATTCTCTTAGATATAACAACTTCAGATATTCATATTCAAGCTTTAACTAATTTTTTATTAAAATTATATTCACCATTATCTGATGATGGTGTAAGAGAGCTCTTCCTTCTAGTTATAACCTTTTAAGTTTTACACTAATTAAAACATTCATTCATTTCCATATCCAATATCCTAGGTCATTGCTTTAATCCATTTAAAAAGGCTATATGTCGATATTTTCTGCCATCGTCATTATCTGAGTTCATTAGGTTTTCTCTATTAATCCTAGTATTCGTTCTTCGCCATAATGTTAAAATGTGGGCGGGCCTAAAACTTCAAAATTTGCTCTCGTCGAAAAAAATAATTTGCTTCTAAAAATCTACAAGTTTTTCTCTATATTTTTGTGCGAACTTTAGTCTTTTTCGTTTATTAATTTTATTGAGGGAGGGCTTATTGTTGCTTATCCTCTATTATCTGAAATATACGATTAGTAAGTTCCATAGGTTACATTAATTCTTATAGTGCCAGTATTTGCATTGAAACAGTCTTTATGCCAAGTGTGCAAATACTTTCTTTACAGTCCAAAATAATATTGTTTGGCAAATTATTTTTATGAACGATATTGATTATAACTTTGTAGTTATAAGTTTGTTAATAGTTTTTATTTTTATATTTTAATTTAGTTTTTAATACTTGAATGTGTGCTTGGTGACCAGTATTAAAAAAAAGTTACAACTGATTTTCAGTAGGTATTTATCAGTCATCTACCTATAGCACAGAAGATGAAGTATTTATATACTAAGTGACATAGAAAAAGGAACACCAAGAAATAATGATAAATGACGTAAAGTAATACGTGCAACGTGCGGGCATTATCCTGCTGGAAAAGTGGATTTGGAAGTGTTCGAAGGTGAGATAACAAATGGGGGTCTACAATTTATTCGAAATACCACTGAGTGTCACACTACCTCGGGTAAAAACTAGAGGTGATCTACTACCATGTACGATGGCATCCCAAACCATAACACCCACTGTGTACGTGCCTCTCCATGAATAACTTCGAATTTCGTCGTTCCCTGCGATATCTTCTTATACGAGTACGGCCGTCATGACCACCTTTACAGAAGCGGGACTTGTCACTAAAAACAACACGATTCCATTCCGCATTCCACTGAATTCCACTGAATTCTTTTTTTGCACCACTTCAGCCGTTGACGCCGATGTTCCGCCGATAAATGTAGAAACATATATAGTTTGTAAGAAACGAACCCAAAAGATCTGATTCTGCGGTAGATTGCCCGCATTCCAACTAACCTTTCCTGCTCTTCGTACAACTGGTTAGCAATTGACCTTGAAGTTGAAAAATGGTCTCTTATGGTCAAAAGCCGAAGACGGCGCTTCTAGAGTTCTGTCGTGCCTGGCCTCTAGCTCGTTGTCGATCATCTTCGGCCCACGCTCACCAAGTTCCCAACAATGTTTAAACAGTCTTTTCATTGTTCTTCCAATTTCCCGAAAAGATAATGCGGCCTCTCTTAGACCTACAATGCGGCCCCTCTCAAATTTGCATGTCTTTGCACTCTAGGTATTATAACTTAAAAAAAAATAAATTGGAGTAATACAAATCACTGTCAAATCAAAAGTTACTCAAATGTTACAATCAAATGTTACTCATCTTTAAGGAAAAATTTTTTGCACGGAAAAAGTGCTTCGTTGCTATGGCTGAAATTTTTAACAAGGAACAAGTATATAAATGAGCATTCTGAATTAAATTTTTTCTATGGTAATTGGAATTTAAAATTTCTCAGTAGTCCTGTATACAAATTTCAATATACCTGTCTGGACTTCAGTGCTGACAGTTGAAATCTTGCATTTCAAGTTATGTTCACAGTATATGGGATTTCTATCCAAAACCATCAATTTTCTAATACAGTAATACTTCGAACTTCGCGTTAGGTTGGACCGGACAACAACCGTGGAAGTCGAATTCGCATAAATACAATTTTATAAATACAATATTCGCATAAATCGTAGTACAATTTCGTATATAAATGCATACAAATTTTGTTTAACAGGGACCAAGGATTAAAGAAAATGAATAAGTTAGAAGGAAATTGTGTATTCAAATCTTAGATAAACAAATTATAATAATATTTTTTATGTAAATACATAAATTGAAGTAATTTTGATAGAATGCTTCATAAAGTCAAAGTCGTTTGGCGGATCCAAGATTTTTTCGTCTCAAACAAAATTTATTTATAGCACGTCAATGTTTTTTGGCAGGAAACCCTGTCTTCCACGCTCGGTCTGTGATAGGGTCGCGCTGACGAAACAGACACCAAATATGTAAGCACGCGTTACCGCGACCCCTTCAGTCGCCCGCAGGCCGAGCACCGCGCCACACGTGTTTATCGTTAGAGGAGAGTTGCACGATCACACAAAGAACAATTGAATTCGTATCGGTAGTGACATCACAAGTTTTACTCCCTGTTTTGCAACTGAAACGCTCTCTTCATTGGAGTCTATGTTTTCTAAAATGTCTAACCCTTTTTTAATTGAACTGAGGACTTCCATTAGGTTTTCAACCGTCATTTGATCTTCAAATTGAACTGGGTCAAAAGAATTGGGTTCTTCAATGTTTTGCGCACACATTTCTCTGAGCCATCAACTGTCAGCTCCTGATTATGTGAATCTAGCAGTTCTTGTACGTCCTCGTCATCCACTTTTAAATTTAATTTGTTTTTTCCAGGCGCCATTTAAATTTTTTTATAAAATTTCATCCCAAGATTTTCCTATGATGTTCATGGCATCTAAAACATTAAATTGTTTCCAAAAGTCTATAACAGAGTTCATTGTTTTGCCTCATATATTCATGTAGATGTGCAAATGATCGTCTCGTGTAATAAGCTTTAAATGTTTTGATGACACCCTGGTCCATTGGTTGAAACAAGCTAGTTGTATTTGGTGGCAAAAATTCAACTTTCACCCGTTGGTCGAAATTAGTGAGAGTATCAGAAGGATAACTTGGTGCATTGTCGATTAATAGCATCATCTTTAATGGGATTTGTTTTGATTGGCAATAACGTTCGACTTGGGGTATCAAGTGATGACCAAACCAATCATCAAAAAGGGAGACTGTCACCCAAGCTTTAGGATTTGACTTCCAAATCACGAGCAAACTGCCTTTAGTTTAATTTTTTAATGCTCTTGGATTTTCCGAGTGATAAACTAAAAGATGTTTTAACTTACAGTCACCAGCTGCATTTTCGCTAGCCATCATTTTCAGTCGATCTTTGGAAGCCTTAAACAATGGAAAGGTTTTTTCTTCACGCGCGATAAAAGTTCTTTTAGGCATCTTCCAGAACAATCCAGTCTCATCCACGTTGAATACGGGTTGGTTGCTATAGCCACCTTCTTCTATCATAGCCTTGAATTTCTCTGGATAGAGAGACGCAGCCTCATTATCAGCATTTGCCGCATCTCTACTTTCTGTGATACTATGCCAGTTACAGCGATTTCTGAATCGGTTGAACCACCCGTTACTACTATTGAATATTTTATCTTTAGCCGCCTCTCCAGCTTCTTCTTTTAATCTCTCAAAAATTAGCTTAACTTGAGATCATACCGTGTTCTAATCAACAGTTTTTTACTCTTACTTGATTATCACACCATAATTTCAGCATTGTTTCCATCTCAGCGATAATATGACATTTACTAATGATGCTTGAATTCAAAGATTGAGCATTTTTCACAGCTTTGAGAATTTTTTCTTTGTTTTTTATAATTGGGTGTCGATTCTGGTAGCTCAAACTTCTTTGCCAATTCACAAACTTTTAGTTTTATATCGAAATCCTTGAGAATGTTTAGTTTACATTTCAAAGATAATGTTTTTTTTTATATGATGCAGAAGAATCAGTTTTACTTCGTTTAGATAACACAGTAGTTTTTAAATGATGTAATAAATGAAACAATATGTAAACGTGCGTCGAGTCTATGCGAAACATCCGTCTTGTCGTAAACCGAACACAAGTAGGGGCGAAGTGGGAGGGGGAACGGGTGTTGTGCGGCCTGATTCAAAAATCGTGTAACTCCGACTTCGCGTAAGACGGGGTAGCGGAAGTCGGGGTATTACTGTATTGAGTTATCCTGTATATTCGAGTCAATTTTTGAGTTTGAGCTGTGATCGTCGTTTCCGCGGTAGATGCAATTGAATCAGGTGCTTTACTCTCATGTTTATCATTGCCATAATTTAGGAATGTTTCTCTTACTTTGCAAATTTATTTTGTGTGATTAGATCTCAGACAGTTAAGGCGTTGTGTGACTGTGCGACCGAATGAGTCAATCCATATAAATTGACATCTTTGGTGATTAGAATTGTGCCAGTAGAGATATGGGAAATACACTTGTCTATCTTGTTAATTGCTTATCTATTATTATTTTAATTGCATCGAAAATTTTAATAGTGACCGAATAAATCGTAGTGTGGGCATGGGTATAGCAATCCTACCCCCGAAAGTCACTGCTGCTACGAAACCTGATGCGAAGTGTATAAATAGAGTAATGAAACTGATTTTTGATTCAGTTGAAAGTACAATTCTACATTGTCTTCTTCCAAGTAGTTGCCTTGGGGAGCCACACAACGCTGAAGACGGTTTGTCCATTCTTAATAGCAGTGCTGGAACTAAGATATTGAAATTACCTTCAGCTTATCGGTTACAACCTTTTCAATGTTCTCCAATTGAGGACTGAATTGTTTTTTCAATATTGCAAAAACAAAGAACATACAGAGATGTTTTTACTTGGCAAGAAATTCTTTAATTGAAAGTGTGGAAAGGCGCAGCATTCAGGTTCTTGATATTGGGTCTCATTTGAATGACCCTTTTTTGAAATCTTTCAAGAATTGCTCGGTAAAAATGCTGGCTGAGTGCTTCGTGTCCGGATCGTATTCAAAAACCCAACAGGTCATCAGTAATGACGCGTTCTAGAAAACGAGGGTGATTTTCAGTCTACCCCAAACAGTCAATACATGTTTCCTCCTATTGTTCTTTTTATGATTCGAAGAGTTTTTCGAAACCGTTTCCGCGCAGATTTTCTTCATACCCAATTCGTTGATCAAAATCAGTTGAAGGCCTTCCGCTGCGATGTCCATCTTCAGTCAATTCTTGGCCTTCTGAGAATGCTTTAATCCACCTGAAATGTGAGCTCTTGACAAAACACTGTTTCCATACGCCTGTTAAAGTTTTGCAAAAGTTTTCGTCGAACAACGCCCAAGTCTGAAATAAAACTTGATAGCGCACCATTGCTCGAAATCTTTGTCACTAATTTTCAGAACGTACTAGAAAACTTCGGTTTACAAAAATAATTGTTACGGACCACCAAGTGACTCTACGGAGTTCAAACTCGTGCCGAAGACGCATCAGCTGTTCGCATGTCTCATCCCCTTCAAAGGGGACGCCGACAGTGTTGCCAGATGGAACGGTACGCCATTAGGCTTACTGCTTTGTTTGCATTCCTCGTACCCATCCTCAGATTGGATTAATTCAATATATTAATCCGGTTGGAGACGAAGGTTGGTGAGGTCAAGGCTCACTAACGGGTTGTAGCATCGCAGGAAGAAGAAAAAATTCTAGTACTTGAGTGACTGGGAATGTGTTCGGTATTACCCTTACGATTCTTTTGCGGGAAATATAGTTGTAAGGGATGTACATTTAATATCCTTTAGATTGTGATCTGCTGTTGTTAAGGAAATTATTCGCATCTTTGCAGCTTTGGTTGTTTATTTACATCACTCATTGTGGCTGGCTTACTTATTTCTGGGGATATTATCTCGATTTAGGATGGATTTATTATTTCGCTTACAATTATATTTTGTGTTTTTTTTTTTATCTTTGTTCGGTTAAATTTTTCATTTCATATATATATATATATATATATATATATATATATATATATATATATATATATATATATATATATATATATATATGATTGATTATGTTTCTAAATCATTCCGGGTGTCGATCCGTTGATTCTGTGAAGAGTCACGACGTTTCGCGAAAATCTCATTTGGCATTTTCAAGTGTTGTCCGCTTCGACTGAAGAGTCCAATTAACTGGCTAATAGTTAGTAGTAACAGTAACATTTAGTTGGACAGTCGAAGCGGACAACACTTGAAAATGCCAAATGAGATTTTGGCGAAACGTCGTGACTCTTCACAGAATCAACGGATCAACACCAGGAATGATTTAGAAACATTATTTACCATCCGTGAAAATATTAGATGTAACGTTAGATGTAGCAAAACTGTAAAAAAATAAGAAAGGACATGAATAGGATTCGCACAAAAAAGCGACAATATAACGAAGCAAAACTAAAAGATATTAAGGAAAGGTTCTAGAATAGAAAAGTAATATCAGTTTTACGAGGAGGTGAAAAAAATAGAAAAGGGTTACCATGGTAGAAATAACTTTTAAAACCGAAGAAGGAACATTGATAGCTGAATGAACATTGATAACTGATGAAAATGATATATTAAATGGATGGATGGACCACTTTGATAAATTGTTGATTGATGGAGGGACTGAAGAACAGGAGCAACAGTATTCACGTGACGAAGATGGAATAGTGAAAGATGAACCAACAGAAGATGACATAAGGGATATTATAAAAAATTTAAAAAATAATAAAAGGCCCGGCAAGGATGGCATTACGGCTGAGATGATAAAGGCAGGAGGAGAAAAATTACAGAATAGAAGATGCTGGCTGAATGGTCAAAAGCCTTAATCTGCCCAATGTACAAAAAATGAGATAGATCGTTATATGAAAATTATATGCTACAAAGTACTGGGTCATGTAATAAGAAGAAGATTAAATATATATGCAGAAAAAGTCACAGGTGAGTGCCAGGCAGGGTTCAGAAACAACAGATCTACGGCAGACCAAATATTTACCCTAAAAGAGATCCAAATAACTTGCTATGCATATAAAATTGAGCTGCATACCCTCTTTATAGACTTTAAGCAAGCCTATGACAGAATAATTAGGGAAAAAATGTATCAAGGAACGAACCAACTAGAAATACCCAAAAAAACTCATTAGTTTGACAAAGATGACCTTGGAGAAAACAAGAGATAGGATAGAATGGAATGGTGATGTATCGCAAGAATTCGAGGTGAGATTCTCTTCAGTCTGTTATTGGAGGTGATAGAAAGGAATAGCAAACTGAGAACTGATGGCACAATATACAACAATGAACACTAATGCTTGGCCTTTGCAGATGATCTGGCTTACTGTCAAGAATCAAAAAGGTGCTAAAGAGAACCATAAGATTAATAGAAAAAGAAGGGAAGAAGTTCGGTTTGGGAATAAATCAAAATAAGTCTAATATATTTGGTAATGTAACAAATGCAAGATCTATCGGTAGGACAAGGAAACATGACCATGACAGCCAGTGGTGAGATTTTCAAATTATGCGGAATCTAAGGTGCACAAATCTTTTTCACGGCTAAATGTTCATCTAAAAATCTTATGTGTGCTTGCCATACTAATGCCCAGGGATGCCTCAGTATCACGATATGTCACATGACGATCTTGCTTTATCATTTCGCGCGCAATATCTATGTTTTCTGGACACAACAACCCATTTTGGAAGACCTTTAAATTCGTCCGTGAACGAAGGACGACCACGACTGAATTCACTAAATCAGTGATATACCTTGGTTTTAGATGGCGCTTCATCGCCAAATGTCCAAATGAGTTGATCGATGCAATTTTGAGATAATCCACGTCGAAGGAAGTAAGTCATCGCATGAAAATTCTCACGAGTTAATTCCATTTTTTGACAGATGAAATTTTTAGCTCACTAAACAACACAAATAGCGTCCGTATGACAAAACGTTCCGAGTACAGTTAACATTGTCAAACTTTACGATGTATATATCCGATGTCACCTAGCAACACCATTGTTACCAATTCCGCATACATAAATAGCAACCCTCGTATATCATCATCATCATCAGCCCGTGTCGATCCACTGCAGAATGAAGGCCTCTTCAGCATGCTTCCAACCTTCACGGTCCTGGGCTCTCCTCTGCCACTCGGGTCCAATATACTTAACGATGTCATCAGTCCATCGTGCTTTCGGTCTTCTTCGCGGGCGTTTGCGATCAAGCGGTATCTACTTTAGGGTTGCCTTGGTCCATCTGTCGTCCCATCGCCTCGCTATATGGCCTGCCCATCTCCATTTCAATTACTTTACTTTTCCAATGATATCACAGACTTTCGTTTGTTCCCTGATCCATACGCTAGGTTTTCTGTCTTGTCTTGTAATGCCAAGCATACATCTTTCCATTCCCCTCTGTACTACCTGATGTTTTTGAATTGATTGCGATGTGCGTGTCCAGGATTCACTTCCGTATGTCATAACGGGTAGAACGCACTGATCGAAGACTTTTCTTTTCAGGCAAAGTGGGAGTCTGCTCTTAAACGCGATGTTGAGCCTGCCAGCCACATTTAACACGTCGTTCCATCTCCCGGGCGGTATCCCCCTCCCTTGAAATTCCTCTGCCCAAGATATATAAAGTGGCCCACAATCTCCAAATCCCTTCCTAAAACTGAAATTCGTATGTCGTGAGTGAATTTATTGAACATAACCTAACCACTTTTCAAGTTTATTTTCAAGCCAAATGGTTCGCCAGCCATTTGCAGCTCTTGTATGCATCTTTGCAGCTCCTCTGCGCCTTGTGAAAAGAGAACGATATCATCTTCAAATCTAAGATGATTTAAGTTTGCACCATTGATCTTTACACCATCTTGTTCCCGATCCAGTTTACGGAATACTTCTTCAAAGGCAGCCCAGAAAAGGCGATATTGCGTCACCCTGCCGTACATCTCGTTCTACATTTATTCCCACTTCAAGATCATAAAGGTGAATTGTCGCTGTAGCTCCGTCATACATCGATCTTAAAAGGTTTACATATGCTTTTGTCTACCCCCTGGCTCAGCAATCATTCATTATGACCTGCTTTGAGATTAAGTCAAATGCTTTTTCGTAGTTGATAAAAGCCAAGCACAGTGGCATGGTGTATTCGTTGTGCCTTTCGATGGCCTGCTGTACAACCTGAGTGGGTATGTGTGTGTGTGTGCGTGCGAGTGTGCGTGCGTCCGTGCGAGTGCGTGTGTATGCGTGCGAGTGCGTGTGTATGCGTGCGAGTGCGTGTGTATGCGTGCGAGTGCGTATGTATGCGTGCGAGTGCGTGTGCATGCGTGCGTGTGTATGCGTGCGTGTGTATGCGTGCGTGTGTATGCGTGCGTGTGTATGCGTGCGTGTGTATGCGTG